>JAUJEM010000197.1:347500-380000 GCA_030448935.1 Citrus cavaleriei
AGGCCTCGAAGTCACTTCTAGCTTCTTTCTTGCCCGGCAAAGGGATATCAAGATTCACGTGCAAAGGGATGAGCGTGAGTCCGACGGTTCCTTAGTATGAATCTTTCTATGCAGAGACCAAGTCTATCAAATCAGCTCTCTCAGTGTGATGGGACTACTATAGCGAGTGATCGGATGCTTCCCCTTTTTGCTTTTTGTTTTTGTTCCCCTAACTATTTACTTTTCTGGATTCAATCAAATCTGCGAGGAATGTTCATAGGAAACCATCGGATTGCGAACACCCGAGAGCGAAAGACGGATTAAGATTAAGCTTAAGGAGAAGCTTTACGGCGATGAAATCTTCAAAGAATAAAGAATTCTGACCGAGTTCTTTCATTGCTCTGATTGCATGTGAAGAAAAAACAGAGACTGCCGGAATGGAATATCGTATTAGTGTAGTAGAATATCTAAAGCTCTTTGGAAGAAGCCAAGAAAGGAGTTTCAAATAAAAAAAAGTCAAAGTAAAGGAAGTCGAATACAAGAGAGAGCATACACCAAGCCAGGTAACCAGGACGAGGAAGGAAAAGAAATATTGTCTAAGATGAGGACGGGTTTACTTGGGCGAGCTAGAATATATGAACGAACGTCCTGCGGTTCTAAGTCCGGGCCGGGCCCTGCATTAGAAATAAGAAGATAAGTTTCTCACTATATAACCGCATGGGCTCTTTCAACCAAAACGCTCAAGAACCGAGAGCAGGGACGGCCGGAGGGAGTAGGAAAGGAACGATATAGGCATCCATCTCCGACCCTGAAGGTGCGCCTACTATATATAGATATAGCTCGAGGGAACTTCTCGCATTCGATTAGAGCTCAGAAGAATCTTAGTTCCTTTCTATCTCTATCCTTCTTATCCAACTTATCCAAAGGCGAACATCACTTGTCTATCAAGGATAGCCATTTCCTTGGCTCTAAGGCTGGAGCGATGCTTTCTTAGTTGTAGCTTACCGTTCGAACGTGATTATGGAATGAAAGATGGAAGGACATCACTTGGTTGGGCTTCGATAGGTGGAAAGGGGATCGCCCGAGAAAGCATTGGATCTAGCAGTCAAAGGTTCGAATCCGTCATTGGCCTGTCTAGATGCGGAAGGCCAAGGGCTGGCAAAGTGGAATTCTTTACTCCTCGGCTCACTGCGTTAAGTATTAGGCTTTCTGCTTCTTGACTTCTTGACTGACTTCTTTTTTTTAAGGGCTATTGACTTCATTTTAGGTGTTTAAAGAAGGTATATGCAAGTAATACTCATTAGGGCTCCCGCAACATTGACAGAATGTTAAGGGCTACCTACCTCTTCTGATTCACCACCTGGATGCAATAAAAGAGGCCTTGAAAACAGAATCAAAAACCTAACAGAATTCTATTCACCAGAAGAAGGGAGCTCACTCGGGGAGGGAGCGAACCTGTCCTCTGGCAAGGGAAGTACTCTATGGGGAATACATGACTAAAGAGCGACCACTGCTTTAGCCCGTCCCGGAGGGATGCAGCTCCTTCAGCCATAAATTCTAACTACAACTGCAGCTAAGCAACATACCGTCTAGCACCGAAGCATAAAATGAAAATATACAGGTGTAGCGAAGAAAGCCTTGGGGAAGGCTTTCTAGCGGCTAAGGGTTTGAAAAGGAATCTCCGTCCCGGCGGAAGCGCTCAAGGTGCGTAGCCTTCGACAGCAATAATTGTGAGGTCACCTCTACTGTCCCCGAACACACAGGTTATCGCTCCGGAATTCTTTCTGAAGAAAAGTAGTTCTTCTATTCTCAGGCAACTCTACTAAGCCCTTTCGGTCCCTATCCCGCAGGCCCGTCTTCTTAGTAGCCTGTGACCTTCAAAGCTTGCTCAATGATCCATCCCTTTCCCTTCATATTCTTTGGAAACGAATTCCCCTACCCCGGCAACTCACTCTTTTCCATCATAAAAAGAAAAAGAATTTCCCTTGCTTGGTAGTAGCATAGGTGGACCCTCGGGCAGTTAGTTCAGGGCGTAGGGATCACTGTCTCACTTTGGTACCCGAAAGCTTTCTATGCCCAAAGTTAATAGTTTCAAAGCGCTGTTTAGTGACTTTCATGTCTTCTGCTAGTTTAGAAAGATTCAGACAGTCCTTTTATGCCTTCTTTTCGTTTTCCTTCCCTCAATTCTAGAATGCGTAGTAGCTCTAGTAAGTCCGTAGCTGCATCTACCTGAATCGGGAAACCTACCCAGAAACTTCCCCCTTTTTATACACCGGCCGGTCCGGTAACAAAGCCTGTAAACCAAAAGTGGGAAGCCAACCTACCAAGGTGTGAATGTTTTATCCATGAATTATTTACTAAAGTCAAATCCTCAGAAATAGTTCTATCCGATAGGCTAATTGCAGTCTTTTAGGTGATAGCAGAGCTCTTCCGTGGGGAAGTACCTACCCATATTGAATAGAAGACTCGCACCTTAGCTATTCTATGTGATCTTCCTTGAGCTGGCTGGTTATGGCGACCTATGCCACTCTTGCCTGCCCTATTGGCTTCCTATCCCCTACTATTACTATCGCCAGCCTGGAAAGAAAGGGAGGGCATCAACTAACCTACCAGAAATGTTTGCCCAAAGTCCAATACAAAGAATGGATCCTGCTGAAGCCATCTCCGACTTCAATTTCTTTTTTTTGGGGGAATTGTGACCTAATGCAAAAGCAAAGTTTAAGAGAAAGGATTTTGTTCGCGCCAATTCGGCTATCTTCGATCAAAGTCTGTTCATTACATACGAAATTTTTTATTTTTATTAAAGTATTTACCTTTAGCTTTAGTTGACTCTTTTGAATGGCAAGTAGTATTGGTTAGTTTAGGCAATCCGACCTACTGTCCCGGGGCAGGATGCGCTTACTTTCTTTCTTATAAAAAGAGTCCGGAGTAGTTAAAATCGAATAAAACTCTTATAGGCACACGAGAGATAGGACGGATTCCTGTAAGTAAGAAGTTGCGTATAAGCCTTTTCAGGCCTAGGTCGGGCTTTTGACTTTAAATACCTATCTATTCCAGTGCAGTGAGGAAGGCATAGGTATGGCTTCCGAATAGGTCTATCGAGCTATGCCTTTATTGCTTATTTCTTTCCTTATTTCTACCTTACAGCGGTATAGCTACTTTAACTACATAACTCCCTTTTACTTTAAGTACTTTAAGCACAGGTACGCGGTCTTCAATTCACAAAGGTTAGAACTAATATAGCACGGGTACAGGGAAATAAGGACAATGGAAGAGGCGAAGAAAAGAAAGAAGCGCTCTAGCTCTCACTTGAAATACAGGCTTGACGGAGTTAAGCTCGGCCAACGGGATCAAAGATGCTCTTATTTCGCCAAGTCCATAAGTACCATAAGGCATATACAAATAGGATTGACCACACCTGATTTCATGCAACTGTGGCTTTTCATGAATGTTTTCATTTTCCCGAAGGGGGGATTGTTGCCAAAGTCTAGGTCTTTAGTTCCCAGGTAAGAGTCCTGACAGCGTGAGGAATGATTCTGACAGCGGCAAATGGCTGAAAACTGGCTATTTTAAGGTTTGAGGAAAAAAGGCTTATCCATTCCAGAAAGAGTAGTGGCACAAACTCAACAGCGATGACAAGTCCAGTCAGAATGAGAAGAAGAAGGCAGTCGACCACAAGCCGACCATTAGTCAAGAGGGACCGAAACAAAAGGAATTCATTTTTTTCATCTCAACTACCCAGGTGCCGCCTCATCTGCCGTCCGAGAAAGAAGGACAACACGACGAAGGTAGCCTACCCCGCTTTTGCTTTTGACCGACCAGCCCTCCTTGCCAAAACCCAAAGAATCGAGGTCCTCAGTCGAGTTAGCATCAACTACGAGAGTTTCCATTTCATAGTTTCAAAAGACCAAGGCCAGTGCCATAAAATCCCTACAGAGGTTTTGGTTTTGACATCTCTCGGCAACTTTGCAGCCGGCTAGCCGTCCTCTTCAGCCGCTCGCTAGAAGAATACATTGTGCATCTTAATCCGAAGGGCGCTTGTTCAATACCGAGAAGGACATGGCCTCCCCCTTCTTATGGCTAGACTCTAAGCCCGATGCAGGATGAGATAGACTTGTCTCTCTATCTTCTTCCGCCAAGAAGGGCCTGAGCGAACCGTACCGAGCAGCCTACCGATCCAGTTTTCTTTCTAGACTTTGTCCTATTCTTTTATCGTAAAACCTGGCTATTGCCATATACCTCCTCCTTCGCTTCGGGTAGTAGAATATGAAGTTCTATTAATTCCTCTGACTACAAAAATTCCATAAACCCCATGTTTTTTGATGCTGTGTCAAGAGAGTCGTTTCCGCAAGATATTCCATAGGTGGATTTAAGCAAAAGATCCGCAATATGGCTTTAGCCGAAAGACGAAGGGAGTTGAGCCACGGGCACTGCAGCAGCTCTCTCTCCTAACAGCTAGTAGGCCAAGACGGAACGGGGAAAGTGGGGTATAGGCTGTTGACTTAGCTCCCCTTGATAGAAGTAGGCAACCTCAAGTCAAGCAAGCCCTAGTTTGGCTAGTAGAAGGAGTAAATGTCAAGTCAAGCCGTAGTGCGACACTAGCTAACCACAAAAAAAGAAGAGAAGGGCTCCACGCAGTGGAATTAATGGAAGAATCCGATGACTCCTCCTTCTATCTACGTATGAGTCCCTCCCGATATCGAGTCAACCCCGTTCACTCCGACAATCAAGGTGTCAAGTCTGAAAGCGGCAAGAAGAAGAGGGAAAGGATTGAAAACCTCGCTCTATCTATATGAGAGATTTAACAGTAACAGAGGTTTCTTAAAACACCTGGCGGGACCTTTCGCCTTGACCGGATCACATAGCGTTAGTGGAGTGGTAAACTCTAACGGCGTACCTTCCTTTCCACAACCTATCTTAGCAACTTCTTTCCACTTCCGCGGAGTCTAAAGCGAACTGAAACATCTGAGTAATGTAATAGAACTACTACCATATTTCTTAAGTCTCCTTAGCGAACTGCCGAACAATCTCAGTCATATATATATATATAAAGGGATAACCACTACTAGATCTCTCATTAAAGTTAGTAGTAAGATAAGAGAGTGGAGCCTGTCCCGCCGTTTCGGTAACGAAAACTATAGGAGGCTGTATTGAACAAACATATTTTGTGGACGAAAGAAGCGAAGCACCGGAGTCTCGATTTTCTAGCCCCTTTACTAGGTTTAGGTTGGGCGAACAAATCCTTCAAGTGGAGATCTTGATTCAAGTCTCGGAGGATTGGAACTAGAAATGAAAACGGATCCATTATTTAAAAGTTTATCTCCGGTTGGATGAATCCCTCTAAGGAAGTCAAAAAAGAAACCACATGAGCTAAATCTTTCTTGTTCCTGGAGCTATAGCTCCATTAGATAAGGCCCTATCATCCACTACTTTTATAGGAGTAGGGGACTTTCCCGACCAGCCTAACTAATCGGGTAAAATGGTTGGGGGAGACAGATCATCTTTCATTCAAGCGGATTTCACACTTGCTTTCAGAGGTCGAAGGGAAAGTGGATGATAAAGATAGGAAAGTTAGACAGCTAATGAGGCTAGGAAACTACTTATACTTATAATAGAGAGGCAGCAGACTGATGCCAATAGTCTTCTTACTTGACTACCAATATGATAACCGGGATCAAGAGAGACTGCTGAACTCTCTTCTCTTATAGGGCTAGGCCTCCTAGACCTGCCACCCTCTCACGCGCAATAAGCCAAAGAAAATAGGCTTTCACCCGATAAAAAAAAAGTAGATTTGATGTCAGCTCCCCCAATTTTCCCCTTCTTGCCTACCCGAATCTTTCATTCTCTTTCCGCGATTGGACTTTTAAGATGGAGTTTCTCTTTGCTTTGCAGACTGAGACTACCCCAATCAACCAGACAACCAAGACTTTGCTAACCTTCCAATTCAACTCAACTATCTTCTATCTCTTAGCGCTTTTTCTCTTCCTTGTCTTCTACGACCTCAGGATAGTTCTTTTCTTCTGCTTTTCCCTGCCTGGAGTCAGTAATCCAATCCTGGCAAAGAATACCCCTTCTCTCCTTTACTAATGAGACCTAAGCCTTTTGTTTTCACTTTCAAGCAACCCCCTTATATAGATAAGGCCCGCCATCCTTTATCTTGTTTAATCTCCGCATTCTTATCCTTTCTTTAAGCTGGCTGGTTTTCATATTCAAAAAGTGAAAGCGCTTGCTTGCCTGCGTGCTTTCAAGAGGGCTTATCTAAAATGAAAGAAAGATGATTAGGCTTCTTTAGCAGCTCTTAACCTAAGGCGCCAGCTATTATTCTCATCCGGGGGTTTAGTTTGAAGTGCAGTTCCGGGCGTCCTGTTTATGGGCCGGGAGCTCTTAGACCACAGATAGATAGGCGCTAGCTACCCTCTGGTCGGTACAAGAGCGTTCGTAAGTGCATCTATCGTAGAGAAACAGAAAAAGACGGAAAGCAAGTTCAGTCGTAGTTTTTGGGGCGTACCCACCACTCTCTTTGCTCTTTGAAACCTACCTGGCGTTGCTCCTTTCTCAACCTGGCGATCAAGAAGGGAAGGCAGCTTAGTGAGGGCTAGGTGAGACTCGCTACGTGAGATCGACTGTATAGGTGGGCAAGGATAGTCGACTTTAGCAAGTAGGCTAGTTATTCCACCCGTGATTTTGGGCTAAGGAATTAGAGGCGTATAAGCGGAGTCCGCCTAATCTTTCGTACGACCTAGATGACCACATATTCCTGTTGGAAGTTATGCGGGACCACTCATAGAAAGATTTCGATTCGGGTAGAGCTCATGGCTGGTTGAAGAACGCAGCGGGAAATTCAATTGCAGCCCTGCTTGATCGCTAACGTCGACCAGATTCCTATCAAAGAAAAGCATTTGACTAGCCAGACGACGAAAGGAACTTCTCTTTCTATCAGCTCAGGGGAGATCCAATTTCGACTTGAGATGTTCCGGGGGATGAGACTTTCCTTTCTTGACCCGCTGAAAAGAAGCAGGGAGGGAAAGGGCTTCTCTTTCTATAGGAATATAGACCTGTCTTATTTCCACTCCTTTCCTTTAAGTGATCTTATTTCGGGGATTGATCGGTCTGCGCTTATTTACACCTGCATCCAGCGGAACGGAATAGAAGAAGCATTCTCAAAAAAAAGGTCTTTCTAAATTCCTATTCTAAATAGGTCATGCTACATATCTTATCTGCATAACTTTGCTCTATGGAAAAAGGCCAGGAACGAAGTAAGGAAGACGGAAAGGTTTATGAAATGCTCGACCGATAGGAAAAGAGCGTAGTGTACGAAGCGAGAGGGTTAGTAGAGTGAGGGAGGGGTCGATGCAATTGAGATAGTGCTCCACTGTTCATCTATTTCTCTCTCTACAAGAGAAACGGAAGTCAAGCTTGAATAAGAGAGGGGAATCTGATCTTGAAAAGAGGGATTTGAACTCCAAAAAAGAGAGATGTTCAGACGAGATGCCCGTACTAATATATCAGTGCGGCTAAGAAGAAGAAGAGATTAGGGGCAGCTTCATGTCATCTATCCAAATCTGTTGCCGGAAAAGATCCATCTTCGTCTCTTCTTGCCCTTGGGGCACTTCACCCGAGCTAATCAGTCTTGGCTGGGTCTCCCATTAGAAATAAGGGGACAGGGATCTTTTTTCAACCAAAAGTGAGTGCACATCGGTACGTTTAGAACCCCCTCGAAACAAGTATTCCATTCCCATCCTCGGTCGAGTACTAAAGTCCTTACGTACGAGCATCTTCGTTCCTCTAATCAGGAAAAAATGGATTAGGGGAATAGGACGCCAAAAAGAGAGATTTTCACACTCCAAAAGATAGGAAAGATGACGAACTGCCGGAGAAAGCACTGTTCTTAAGAGGATGGGAAACGAGCTCCATACATATACATGGAGCTAGAGCTCTATACTTTTCTTGAGTAAAGAGATGGGAACGAGTCAAGAAAACGAGTTATATGCGGAGATCTCGAAAGGGAATGAGTGACTCGAGGGTAGAATAGAATATAGTATGACAACGTAACCATTAGCATAGATAGAGGAGTTCCTGATCCCAGTACTAGGGCGAAGGTGGCCAATGGCATAACTGCTTCTTTCTCTTTTTACGGGTAGAATCCAATATTGTTGAAGAAGCCCATGTAGGTTTGTCAGGAAAACCCTGAAAGATTCTCTTCTCTTGAGTCGAATGCACAGTCCAGGGGGGTCTTTGGCCGAGCAAAAAGAAAGGGGGTGAACCGCCCAACGGCTGGATAAGGGATGCTTGCAGGTGTGCGCACTCTCGGAATTAGGGTCGAAAGAAGAAGTCACATGATCTCACTGAATCAGTGGTTAATCGGCAGATTGATCGCGAACTCGGAATCGAAGAATGAAATCCCATTTGGTTTGGTTGCTAGCGAGTGAGGGAATCCCTAATGTCTAAACATTCATAGTGCTAACAACCGATATTGCGACAGCTTACTATGTCCTCTGAAAATGAGTTAGAATGAGATCAGAATCGCCTATTAAAAAACCAGGGCAAGAGGAAAAACCGTAATAGAAAAGCCCTTCTTCACTAAGAAATTCACCGCATGCGAGCTCAACTACACTGCATTAGAGAAGACTTGTGCTGCTCTGGTTTGTTTGGGTAAGGCAGAAGTTGAGGCTGGCTCACCCAATCTTAAGCATGAATCCGCTGAAGTACCCGAGAAGCCCCTATTATCCAATAGGATGGCGAAGTGCTTGTTGATGTTGTCAGAGTTCGAGATTAGATTACTTATGTAAAATTTAGATATATACTCCATCATGGACAAGTCATAGCTGACCAGCTGGCGAACTGCCCAGTAGAGTCTAAGGAAAATGGGGATGCTGAGTTTCCTTATGGATCCGTAATGGGGATAGATGATGAATCAGAGAGAGAGGGGAATTGTATTTTGATGGAGGAGTATTTTTCTTTTTTTCGGATGGGATAAACACACCGATCGCTATGAAGCTGGAGTAGTTCTTTTTTTCCCTTTCGCTGGTTGGAGTTGACTAATCCTCCGCTCAATAACCAAGAGCCTATCTTCCTAGTCCCTTTGTCTGAGCACAGCTTACTTTACTCTCCTCTACACCCAAGGGAGGAGGGGGTACATAAGAAGAGAAGGATTTTTCCTTAGGAGTCTAATTCAATTCAAAGATGCATCGTTTAGTTGACAAGGCGGATCTAGTTAAGCTTAAGGAAGAGTCATCAATGATTCTCCTTTCCTATCCTAAATTGAATTGGTGTTTAATCGACTCTTTTCATTCCCTGTGGTAGTTTGGATTTTTCTTTCCTCAGGTATTGGAGTTCCTGGCCTCGGCTCATTCCTTTCCTTTCCTGTTATCCGACTTGAATGTAAAGGTAGGACTGGATATCCTACTTACAACCCTACTCTGGGCAGATTGTTAGGATTGCAGGCCTTCCCGCGGCTAATCTTTTCACTTCTTCACCTTGTTGACATCTGAGATTGAAGATGATGTCAACAGTTAGCCAAGAAGGTTTATGGCAAACTGGAAGGAGGGATAAATGATCTACCTTAGGTAATGCTCTGCTTTCAGTGGGAACCGGTGGAGATTGAGGTGAAGGTCTTGTAGTCTCCGGATTGCTTGGAGGAGAGCTAGTAGATCAGACACCTTCGCCAAGCCTGAAGAAAGGAGCAACTTAGATACCTCTTTGTTCACTATATTCCTGGTTTGCTAAAAGGGTCCTTGGGCCCAATCAATCTCTATACTCTTGATGCAATGGACTCCCCAAAGCCACTAAACCGCTCTCTTCCACCCGATTTGAACTGAACTGTTAGTGCGGCCTCGCCGTTTTCGAGTAATAATCTGACGCCAGCTAGGTTCAGGATGAGTTAGAATCGTCACTTACTCTTTATGATTCCCATTCTTTTTGCCTCCTCTATTTGTATAAGAAATTGGTGGAGTTTCATTTCTTCTTCTTCACCCGGTATTCTATTAGTGTCTTCAAACTCCCCGTCTCGCCGAGAGGCTTGTTGTGGTCCTTATTGACCTTACTTCCGCTACCTGACCTTAAGCATGGAACCCTACAGAAGGGTGAGCCTGTCCCCTAACAACCCTTATCTCTCTTCTTACTTATGCGTTGGTGCATTCACTGAAGCAGCCGAAGAAAGAGGATAAGAATCTGGTGCATCCCCATCTGCTGCATCAAAAGCCGATTCATCAACTGAAGCATAAACAGAGGCATAAAAGGAAGAAGTTTTATACATACGCAGAAGCTAGAACGCGAGAAGGTGGCATATAACTCATCGTATTGAGATTAGTAACTCTTTCTTCAGAGGGAGGTTTGAACAACCAACCTGAGCCTTTTCCTCCTGTGTGGTGTTGGAGGTTGTTTCGGAGGTATACGACCAACCTATGGCAGTTGAGGGACGCGGTTCACCAATAATGTATGTGCCTGCCAGACAATATTCGTCATATTCTGATAGATATTCTCGATCGATTTATTTGGACCGAGCCCCCTTTCTCCAAAAAACAACAAGCAGCCTCTTAGGCAATCCCCTCCCCCGAGGTAGCTGCTTGCCGATGGCATTGAGATAGATCGGTGGTTGACTTACTGGTTGGTGACTCCCACTGCCCCTTCTATCCCGTACTAACAGCCTTCTCTCACAAAAGATCGATCGAAGGCCCAGGAAAGCGAGTGCCACGAATTCCGTTGCCAGTCAAGAGTTGTCTGCTCCGGGTAGGGCTCGCTCCGGGAAAGCATTGGTCGGAGGGTTCTTCGCATTGCATTGAGTGAGGGTAGCTTCAGAGACTCATTCATTTTCATTCAGACACTCAATGGAAGCTGTTTGTTGTTCTAACGAATGGGGTTGACACTTGAACTATAGACAACATTGGTGCTCACCTGATCAATGAATTATCTTCCTTCAGCAGTAGAGTAGGCAGTACCAGTGCTTTTCTCAGATAGTCAAACAAGGGAGGGAATAAAGAGGTGATAACTGATGACTTGTCTAGTCGATCTCTATAAACAAAAAGGCATGGGCAAAAACCCGCATCATATGCTGTAGACCATGGGGCACCCCTCACTAAAGCCCTCGGATTTGGCAAATGCAGCCATAGCCGCCTTACTGGCACTTCCGAGAAGTCTACCGCATTTCATGCTAGCAACCAAGTGTCAGCGTCTCATTCTGACATATATTCTAAAAAAAATAATCGACTTAGGGTATGGGTTCCGAAGAGGTCTTCTCCTTTCGCAGTTTGGTGCTCTTCCGATCCGAGGAGCTCAGGGCTCTAAGCTAAGTACTCTCGCTTCGTACCAATATATATTCATTCTCGTTACGAAAAGATATAAAAAAGGGGGTTGGACCAAGACATATTGGGAAAGAAAGTGGCTTGTGTTCCCGGGATAGAGCATGAAAGATGTTCAAAATTATAAGTATCCATCCCCCACGTTCCGATATGCATTGGGAAGGATTTGATACAACGTATGGTTCTTTGAGGTATGTCCCCCACGCCTTCAAGCCATGATCAAAGGTGAGGAAACAAAGTCCTTTCCCCTGACGGAACCTAAAAGTCAAAGTGCCCAGCCAAGAGGCTAATCAGCTGTGTAAAGGCTAGTGGTACGGTTAGCGGGCGGGAAGGCTTTTTTATCACTGAAAGCACCGTACCCTATACAACCCCCAACCCCCCAGCATAACCTTATTTATACCATTCCAACCCCGAAAGGGGAAAGAGCAAGAACAGCACTTGTTGTATCGTTCGCCCTTTACGGCCAGTAAACCCCTCACTTACTTGCTTAGCTCCGCTCGGACCCTTTCTAGTGCTAGTAGCAGTAGTAGTCTAAGTTCTTTCTTTGCAAGAATAGGGCGTGAAATAGGAATTTTCCAATAGGTTGTCACCAGTCGATATCCCGCTTCTCTTGGAGGAAGAACGAAGTCATTTCGTATATAAAAATGTGGACTGAAGAGTTGGGATTGAGGTCAATATGCTTAACACATCGTAGTTGGACAGCTTCTCGAAGGAGTCAAAGTCTCTTAGGTGTCGGCATCACACATATAGCATGTGTGCCGTGAGTGAGAGGTCAATCACTCTCAGTTCTTCTTTCGAAATTCTCGAACATGATGAAGAGCTCTTATCGGCTTGAGCTTTCTTTTCAAGCTGAGTAGAAATATCGTAAGAAAGAGAAGCAAAAGAATGTTACGCCCAAACAATCCCATGTCTTTCTTGGTTGGATAAACCCAACCGGCCATTTCCGACAAGTCTCTTTGCTGTTTTAGCGGAGCGGAATTCTTTTTGTCATAAAAAAATGAAAAAAGCAATCCTCAAAACCCTCAATCATCAACTTCTGCAGGTAATCGAGACTTCGGGGAATGATGAATTAAAAACAGAACTTCTTCCTTTTATAAAAAGGAGTCTCGATTCAACGGTAATTAATTTATTACAAAAACAAAATATAGCGGTACCCCAGCAATTTCCTGTCCCCGACATTACTCAAACCTTTTTCGAGGATGCGGGTGGCATTAGCTCACAATTTGGTTTTGGTGTTTCAATAATGCGGGATCTGGTCCTAACTCCAACGAATACTTCCTTCTTTATGGAGGAAGTAGTCAACTTTATAAATCTCATAAATGGAGTCCCGCTTTAAATCAGATCTCTATTTTGGTACAACGAGAAGGAGTTTACTATGGTCAGTGCAGTGAGATTTGTGGAACGAATTATGCCTTTACGCGTTCGCCCGGTAAGAATGTGGATTTCATAGTTGCTATTGGGAGCAGGCTTTCGATTCTATTTGTTTCATTTTTGGAAAATAGAGCAAAAGTTTTCTAATTACTCTTATTTGTATTTTGATCGGGGAACGAAGTGGATTGGTACGCTCTCTAAGGGAGGAGACAGGAGCTCCAGCCTAGAGACGGTCCTTAGGCCGGACAGAGGTCTGAGGAAAGCCCCGGAAAGGTGGGCTTCACCTTTTTCTCTTCTGTAGCCTTCTAAGGCGAGGCCACCCTATATCTATTCAGGTCAGGGGTGGAGGAGGAGAGCGGGTATGAGTGCTCCTTCTACCCCTTCTCTGACGAAAGACCTAGGTTGATTGATGCCGTGGATGGTCTAAACTCTGGTTTCCATTTGCTAACAGTGATATAATGTCCCATAATGAATTACCCATACCCAAGGCCCCCCTCAAGTACATGCAGAAAATCCTTCTTCGATTAGTCCCTCAGCAGATAGAACCCAGGTCAAGGTCCAGCATTTCGAAGCCATTTTCCAATTTCCACAGGTCTCTTAGACCTTGGTCCAGTCTTTTGTATCCCACCGATTTTCCTAGTACTTTCACGATCAAAGCCCTCCGCCACGGCTTCCAAAGATCCTTTCTTTCGCTCAAGGGAATAAGGACTTTAGGGTAGATGCTGTTTTGCCCAGATAAAGTTCCCTCTGATCCCCTTTCCATATCCTCAACAACAAACGCATCAAATTCATCTTCCTTATCTGCCCCATCATAGATGTGTGGTTTGGCTTTCCCCTGTTCCACCGTCTCTTTGAAGAACCTAGAATCCCAGACTGGAGCAGGTGTGTACGTTTGTTGGAATGTAAAGTCAGCCTAGCCTAGCAGAGAGAGAGCGTTGGATTGGGTTCTTCCTGCTTTCAGGAAAGTTAGGCATATTTTTATGTTAAAGTTATCCCATGGGTGTCCGCTCTGATCTTCCTAAACTCTGACGCTAAAGCCCTTCTATAGGTTCTCCTCCAGAACTCGGAGGTTCTCAGGCCTCGGACGTACTTTCCATTGGAGAGGAAGCGAGTTAGCAAGTTAAAGAAAAGAATGAGAATCCAAGTTTTTCATGCCGGGTAGAGGAGCGAAAGTAAGCCTACAACTAGGCAGCCGATAGCTAGGACCGACAGTAGCAGTAAGACTGCCAACCATTAGCAAGGCAAGTTAACTTGAAGCAAGAACTCTTAGGCAAGGAGGGGCGTAGCCTCTTTCGAGATTCTAAGAATAGCGTCTAAAAAGAGTAGTCAGAGGCAATTCGCTAATATGGAGCTGTTTATATCGGCTTTCTTTCCTCCAGCATGAAACGGGGTTGAGCGATGCGCATTCCTTTACGCATTCCGCTGACCTTTCCATTACCGTGGGAAAGCCTCACTCTCGGTGAAACGGATAACAAACTGAATAAGCCGATGCGAGTCTAACAGTTCTACCAGTAAAGAAGGAAGGGGAAGAAGCAGGCAGGGATAGATAGAATTTGGTAGGGAAAAAAAAGGGCTTTGTTGGAATAATGGTATCGATTGGAATTTGATACATTGCGGTCGGTAACGTTGGTGAATTAGGTGAAGGTACGGAAAGAGAGGGATTCGAACCCTCGGTAAACAAAAGCCTACATAGCAGTTCCAATGCTACGCCTTGAACCACTCGGCCATCTCTCCTGCATAATCTTATGATTATGACCCAGAACCCGCGAGTGAATAGCGAGTCATTCATATTCTTGCAGTAAAGGTACGACCAACCCATTATAAACTTTTTTTCAAAGCGAGGAAAAAAAACAATTATTATTTTTTTTTAAGAACTATTTCTATTCATGTTTGTCAAGACGACGATCCCGTCATATTATGATATTTATATTATTATATTTATACCGGATTAAATCAATGAATTGGAACGAATCAACTGATCGGTCTATTTTTTTTAGACTATGGTTAATGGATACCTTTAGATCATAATTATTAAAAAAAAATTCCATTTCTATACGAATTCGAAAATTCCTTTCCAGTTTTAGATCGCTCAACAACAACCCCTTAACCCGTAAATCTATTACAAATTCATAAATCATCCCAGGGATTTTTAGATTGGATTTTCTAGTGTATAAGCGTATACCCGCTATGCACAAAACACAAGAGGGTTATTCTATTTTCATCATAGAACGATTATTCGATTCTTTTTCTTCTTTGGGTCATAATTTAAGAATAAGAAAAACTTATAGAATTCTCCTAATCCGCAGGAGAAATTCTTTGATTCTTCAACTTCGATCAAATCGGAATAGGAATAGTTCCTTTCATTCTCTACTACATTTGGATGAAATCTAATCGTATTAAAATATTTCTTCTTTTTTTTTCGACTCCTGTCAAAACAAAAAGCAAAAATTGGAGTAGAAGGTCATATCTTTTTTTTTTTTTAATGAAGTCTTATTTTATTTTTATTTTCTTTTATTTCGTACTGTATAATTCCTTTGTTTGTGGGATCATTTTATCACGAGGAGGTAATGAAAAGAATTATCGAATGGATTTCTACCTATGCCTAGATCGCGGATAAATGGAAATTTTATTGATAAGACCTTTTTCAATTGTAGCCAATATCTTATTACGAAAAATTCCGACAACTTCAGGAGAAAAAGAGGCCTATTACAGAAATAGAAATGGTGTGATTTGATTCTTTTTTTATTTACCGCTTTAGGTCTTATGAAAAAGACAGGGATAGAAAAGAACGAAAAAAGATTATTGAAAAAATCTACGCTTGTTGAAGGTGAAGTTATAGAGAATTCCTTCTGTCGTCTATCCCCGATTAATGCATCCTCAGATGCTTCAATTGTCGATTCTAGTATTGAGCGAAAGGTTACACTTATGGGTTCGTTCTGTATTGCGGGTCAACCCTACTACACTAGTACCAATAGGCGGCATAGGGGAAGAGTCTCTACGCCTATATCTCCAGGTGACAAGCTATCCGCCCCTACTCCTATAAAATAAAGGTAGGCTGCCCTGACGACCGACGCTCTACCTCGGGCTTTTGTTCTTGGTCGGAATCTCATTTCCTGGAGGGCTAAGAAGCAGCCCCTTACTCACCTCTTAATTTATAAAAAAAGCCCTATTAGTAAAGCTTTGAAGCAAGCTGCTATAAGTAGCGCGCTAGCGCTTTCTTAATATAATAAAAAGTCAAGGCTCTTCTCATCGAGAGTAGGGTTTTTTCAGGTACAAAAAGGGAAAAGCAATGCTTGCTTTTTCTTCTGACTTTCCGTTTTTCAACAGCAATTACACATTCCCTCGGCCTCTGATTACAGTCGAAGCGCCATTGCCCATATATGAAGAACCTAGTTCTTCAATCATATTTGCACCAAAATCTTCCGAAAGGAAGAAAATATGATGCGAGAACCCGATCCACCAACTATCTGAAATGTTGGCAAACAGGGCCATAGTAGTGACCAACACCACCCTTTCCTGATCATCATAGCTTTTTCCCTTCTTTTATGGGCACTCAAAACTCAAGTGACCTTTCTTCTACCAACACTCTATGTTTTTCAGGTCCTTCTGCATTTGTGTTTATTCTTCTTTTGAAACATATTCTTTTCTTTTGCGCAGCATTAGTCTTTTCAGACTGCCGTTCAAATCTCTTTTCAGCTTCTGCCTAAAGAAAATCGTCAGATCAATTAAAGGAGGAGTTTCACGGGAGAGGGTGGTTGTTAAAGACTCAAACGACTTCAGCAGACTTCCCGGTCACTGATCACGATCAGTCATTTTGACTCTCACTGCTACAAATTCTTTGAAAATATTCTCCATCTTGTCTAAGTGCTGAGACACGCTCGTCCCCTCTTGCATCTTGCTTGGAAAAAAGCGTTGCCGAAGAAACTTCATGTTTACCATTGTCACTGACTCATACATTCTCTGTGGAGTCTCCCAGATTTCTCATGCAGACTCAATGTCTCCCACTGAAACTAGTACCTTATCCTTGACCACCATTAGCACAGCTTCGAAGAACTTTTTTTTTACTGTCTACAACTATAGATGCTGTTCATATGCTTTCTTTTGTTGTTTGGCTACAACAAAACAAAACATCACTTGATTGAAGAAGCCATTAGCGCCAGATCTGCGGGCTTCTCTTTTCTCAAGAATAAGAATTCAAAAAAAAAGATCCCGTTCTTTGAGAAGCAACTGCATTCTCCTCTTCCAAACATCTACATTTATAGGTTCAATTTTGCGATGCTTGACAATCGTATGGCGTTAATGCAGTAATCATATCAGCAACCATAGATCCAGAAGATTGTATCACTACCATATCTGCACAACCTGGGCTCTCATACCAGATGATAACAATCTTTAGCTGAAAGAAAGAAAAAATTGTTAGGAATGCGCAGAGCTGAGACCTGCTGTTGTTGAGTGGCAGCAAATGAGAAAGACATCTAGTTTTTTTATTTTATGAAATAGAAAACTAGAAATATAGTTTTAATAAAAAAGTCAAGTTTTCAATATGAAAATAGAAAACTCTTTGAGATCACTCCACTCTCTCTAGACAACGGATTTCTTCGACGTGTGTATCCTACTCTCATCTCAAAACCCAACCTCAGAAAAACAGCAGGCTTTCCGTTTGTGCCCTTTGATTGAGTCCTTTTAAAAGACCCAACAGATCCCCCAAGGGGCGTGTCTAACTACTTCATAGATAGCATCCACAAGACACTGAATTAGCCTAGAAATGGATGCATCTTCTTGCTATCTCTCACCGACCTTTCGGTCCCCGGTTTCACTGGAAAATTGGAAGGTCACAAACCGCCCTTTACAGTTGCAAATGTGAAACGGTGCTAAAGCAGGACCCGTGACTATGAAAAATGACTGCTCAATCGAGACTTGAGTCACCTTGGAGTAAGTCAAGCCACATACTCAACAACGTCTCTGTCTGAACTGTAGAATTACTAAATCGAAACACACTAGAATAACTTCAAACACTGGATCTGCAGATCTACGTGTATTCCAAAATTCTGGTCTTCTTCAATCATGTTCTCAAACCAATCAGGGAACTTCCAAAGACCAAACGATTTAATCCCCAAACTCTTTCTGGCAGAACCCTCCGAATTTTTAGAGAAAAACCACGCTAAATTTTTTCGAGATTTTGAAACTTATTGTTTCAAAGCGGCGAAACCTCGAGATACTTTTCACTTGTCTTCGCGAGTCTGAGACCTTACTTCTTCGACTACTCGACTTTTGCTGCAAGTCCTTATCTCGACAAAATCTCCTTAAAGTCTCCTCTATCTCAGAGTCTATTCTAAAATAAAAAAGAATCCACCAATAGCCCTATAATGGATTGAGTTACATAGTGCCACCCAGGTTTTGAACCCACTTTTTATAAGTTCATATGCACGCATGCATGTGTCATCACCTCATTGGTCGGAGGTCCAAGGGGTCCATAAAAAAAAATCTTCTTCTTTTTTTTATATTTATATTAGTATTAGAAATTTGATTTATATTATAAGTTTTTCTTAGAAGAGAGAAAGAGTAGAAACAAAGGGTACGCTCTCTAGAAGATTTGCTCGGGGCTGTTCACTTTCACTTGGTCGCCTGGTATCTTGCTTTGCTTGCGGGGGCAGGAGTGGAAACGCCTGAGAGAGCGCTTCGCGAAAGAATCGTGTGGCGCGGTGAAAGGGTTCCCGTTGGGGTTTCCGGCCCCCCGGGTCTTCACCTAATTGTGGAAGAAGGGAGGAGAGTTGAGTATCAACTCTCTCTCTCGCGCCTTCCTTCTCTTCAGCTTGTTCCTGTTCGTCTATTCGGGACGGGGCAGGCAGCCCACATACATGAAGAGAAAAAGAGAGGGGGTCGAAGAAGTGGAAGCAACCGATGCTTTGGTCATTCAGTTGACTCCTTGCTGTCATGCTGGCAAAAGCAGGGGTTTCGGCCGGTTTTACCTACTATTGGATTTGAACCAATGACTCTCGCCGTATGAAAGCGATACTCTAACCGCTGAGTCAAGTAGGTCAAGTTGAGTAAAGTAAGAGAAAATAGACCCCTATAAGAGAAAGCCGCGCAACCAGAGTCCCCCTTACTATACAAGGGGGGGGCGGAGCGCTAAGAAAGCGTTATCACTATACGAAATGAAGCAGCGGCTAGCACGCTAAGATCAATCACTTGGAGAACGTGGAGCCTTTCTTTCTCGGTCGTCTGTCTTAATATAAGTGGATTCCGATTCATGCGGTCGTTCTCTGCTGAATTGGTCTTTTCACTCCCCACTCTCCACCATAACAAAATGTTTCCACTATATCTCTCAGGAGTACTCAAAGGCGGGTCCAAGTAGGAAAAAATTCACTAAGAAGTAAGGCATACAACAATGGATCAATTCATTCAACAAGATCCGTTCGGATCGGACCAGGATGAATGGGATTGGTGTTACGTGTTTGCCTTTCACCAGGAAACTTGCCGTGACAACTAGCCCGCGAAGCCTTAAAATTGCACGAGGTAACATGAAATGACTTGAACCTGTTGCTGGGCACTTTCATTTATATAGAAATACGGATAGGGTCGTGGTAGGGAACCAACGAGGGAAGGAAGATCACAAAGACCACGCTCCGAACAAAAGGCGGGGAAGGCGAGAAAATAGAAGTGTTCCTTTTTTTTTAATTAAACTAATGGAATAGCATTGCTTACTTTGCTAGCAAGGTATTCCCGATTTTCATCAGACGGAAGAGGGGTTGGACCAGACCAGCTAAGAGCTAGATTAGATATTACAGATGCGACTGCTATTACAGGACAAAAGACCAGAAAAAGTCAAATATTTATTGTAAGGAAAGAGGTCTTCGTGTCGTGGACAGCTCAACCGAAGAGAGCAGATGAGCCTTTTCCACCCTTTGCAGAAGCAGGAAATAAGCTGCCTAAAAGTAAGCATTAGATGAATGCCCGGGCCTTGAGACGCAAAAAGAATAAGCATCGTCAGAACGATCCAAAGAAAGTAGGCAGGGGTAAAGACCAAAGAAAGAGCAAAGGAACTCAGACTCACCTAGAGTAAGTAATATTTATTTCCTGTCTAAAGCTCACTACTGACTTGAGTTAGAAGAACCAGGTTCGCTACGTCGACCTCTTTAATGACATGAAACTCAAGGCTCTTGTAAAGCGGATTCTTTTCATTTCGGATACCTTGAGGACCGTACCCCTTCACCTAACGCTCGGGATGCAATCCGTTGTGTTCCTGACAACGTTGCCTAATAATCAATATTGCCTGTTGAGGGCCGTGCTCGAAAAGGGAGGATTGGTGGGCTGACCACCTGTTTTCTACCGGTGCTCCCACTAAAGCAATTGTAGCAGCTGAGAGCTACTGGTGCAGATCCTAATTGAAATGATTGTGCAGTGGGAAATTCTTGTTATTGTTCAAAACGCTCTCTCGAGCTCAGCGAATGGATCTATCTTTGTACTGGGTTCTCTTTGTTATGATGAAATCGTCCTCTTTACAAGAGAATGACTGGATTGGATGCTCCTAGAATAGAGAAGGATCGATGCAGTTGCTGGTACAGCTCACTGAACACAAACCCAATCTTGATCAAAGTCAAGGTGTTGTTCGGATATTGATCGTAGCAAGCGTCACTTCCTTCATTGGATGGGTTCAGGCTTGCTTGTCTCGCTCTCATATTGGAAGGCTAGGTTTGGAACGGAACTAAATTGCTAGAAAGATCTCTTCTTTCGTTTAAACTAAGTGGGCCCTAAACCAAAGCTTTGATCGCTGTGCTTCCCCCTTATTGTTAGTCCGATACACCACTTCGAATGGTTACTTCCCCCCTTACTTAACATAGGCCGATTCACATCGTTTTTATAGGCAAACTCTGCAGTTGGAAGAACTTATTCCCACTGGCTCGGTCTCCCTTGCACTAAGCTCCTCAGCAAGTCTTCCAGTAAACCGACGACTGGAGTCTGGCCGTCCTGAGTGATAAGCACTGCTAAACCTCAGTTCAGTGCCTAATTTCTTCCGTAGCACCCTCTATTAGAGGGCAGACTGGTGTCTTGATCGGACGTAATGCTCCCCTTTCGTCATAAGGCGTGGTTTCTCACCACCTAATGATGATCAAATCACGATTATGGGGTAGCCCGGTTCTAATTCCATATGCGGATTCTAATTGAAATAAAGACCCCGAAATGGAGTTTCAGATGATGCAGAGCCAATTCGAATTCCGGATCCAATCCCATCTCCTGAGCTATACCTATAACTTCTTAAAATGTAGATGTAGATTTGCCCGAACTTCTTTAATAAGGCGAGATGGAGACCCTGATTTGGACTCTCGTGATCGAGCTTATGATTGTAAAGAACGCGGAGCCATAGTCAAACGATCCAAACCAGGTTGAGAGCGTCGAAGCTTATCCACCTGAAGCACTCACTTCTATTCCTGTCCTGCTGTGGAAGCAGTGGCCGGAAGCTTCACTGTGGAGGCAGGCGGTCTGATGGAGCTGATTAGATCCACAACCGAGATGGAGCCATCCCTGGAACCCAGGTTTAATCCTGAGACTGGCCCACAAGAATCCATCTCAGGATTATAACCCGCAATACAAAGACTAACCATGGAGGTTACTGAAGCTGCTGAATCGACCTCTGAGAAGTAAGAAGAACAAGAGCTACTGCGGTTGAGAAACAAGCCGTCGTTCGTGGCTGCACCTGTCAAGTTACACGATCTTTCTGTTTGCCTGCTTTGATTAGGCTTTATTCCCGAGCGCTCTTTTTATTTTAAATGCTCTGGTGGAGCTGGAGAAGCAAGATTAGCCCTTATTAGTAATTAGTAAAGCCTTGCCTTTCTAATCGACATCTTTTGATCGTTTTACTGTTATAATGGGAAAGATCCACTACACTGGCCCGAGAAGGTGTGTAAACGGTCACTCTATCACTATAAGGTATCAATGGACACTATTTTCATTTATCAAAAAAAAGAAAGTAGGGACCTAAGCACGAAGCTATTACACAATCAAAGCCTTTTTTATCTTTTGCGAACAGACGCACAAGATAACCTTTGATACACGCCACTAGCTCTTGAACCACTTTACCGAGAACAGTCAAATCACACAATTCATTGGCTTCTCCTCTAAGGAAAAGGAAGTCAAAAAACCCCACATGCTCTTTCCCATATCACCTATACCAATCCGAAGCTAACCCCTGCACCTGATTCATCCCCTTGAATAATGGGTTTGCCTGCGAGTCTTTCTTTGAATTTATGATGGAGAGACGGGGAAGATAGTGAAACTTTTTTTTCCGGGCTGGCTCGCAAAATCTAGACTCCCATGGCTCGCTTGGAAAACGTTCGTACGTTGCTAACCTCTCCTCCTATTTCCGAGCTCCTCTTGAATCGAGGAGTTAAGCTAGGACAGTTCCTCTCTCCGATGGATGGGCGGGGAATAGCATCTGATACGATTTCTTATCAGCCTCTCCTAATTGGAGAGAGAAAACCAATCTGGAATGGTAGTTGTGTATCATACATAACGGGCGATAGGTAAATCTAACGTCCGCTGCTAACTTCCTTGTGTCCGTAATTGATTGATCGGATGTTTGCTCCTAGGGACAACCCATGAAATCGCATTTGCTTCTTCCAATGATAGATTTTGACGTGAAAGCATCTTAAAGAGCTTTTCTCATTAGAGACAGTGGCAATAGAATGAATATTCATCCATTTTCGTCTTGGCTTGGGTTCTGTCTCTCAACAAGGAAGGAAGGCATCCAGCTGAATCTGTAGGAAAGTCTGAAACAAAAGGATGCAGCTTCCGATCCACAATCTCGAACTGGGGCGAATGAAGAAAGCTGCCTTCATAAAGAAAGACAGCTGGATTGAGTTCCACAGCAACACTCGATTCGGCACAGTCGATTTGTCCAACTGCCGAAATCAAGTGCTCAAATCTAGGGCTCTCTCTCTCTTTGTTCTTTTCTTGTATAGTGCCCCCGAGAGGAAGGCGTAGTTGCGCTTTACCGGAAGTGAACTTGTCAAAAATGTTAAACATGGGAATACTTCAAAATGAAGATTTTCATGATCTGGTCTGGTCGACCCAATCATGATATTGAAGGATAGGACCTTTTCTCGAAAAACTCCCCGTGACACTCACCCACTCGTCTATCGCGAATTAGCCGCTTCCATTACGGTCGATCTAATTTCATAGCTTCTACACCTGTTCATTTGGGAGCATCCCCCAGATAAAGAAAGGGTATGGCGCGCCAGGCGCCTTTAGCCTTTATTAGGATTAGGGCCGTTGCTTGTTTAGTAAAGCGCTAACGCGCATCCGTTTTTCAGCTGGGTCCATGCGAGCACTTTTACTGAGTGAGCGAGGAAGTAATGTCTGAGCTTTTGGGCGGCCCAGACTAAGGCTAAATAATTTCTAGAAAAGTCTATTTCTTTTCATATTCCAACAGAGACTTGGTAAACAGCACGTTCTTTCTTCCCATCTTCAGTGATCTCCTTCTCGGCTGATTCGAATTCTAAATTTGAAACAGTTAACAATACGTTATTACATTCGATCTATTCTGGCAACAAGCTTCATGTTGGTAGAGAGGGGCGCTTTGATCTCACTTGGAATGCAAAGCATGATTTTCAAAACAGTACGATACACTGAACACCAACTAAAACGCAAAGCCATTTGATTCAATTGGCTTAAAGGCTCGACGAAGTTGATAGGAAAGGAAAGGCTCTTAGCCACCGGTGACCGTACTTTCGTAAAAGCACCATTGGGTGGTGGTTCCTCTCTTTTCTTTTCTCTTGAACCTCGAATAAAAAATCGATCTCGCCATCAGCTCGACTAAGAGTTCCGAATCGAAAAAGTAAACTGAACTTGACTTAAGACGAAGGAACCGAGTGCCGAAAAAAACCGTTAAGGCTTCAAACTACTAGTCATTAAGACTACTAGAAAAGAAAAGTCAGTAATTTTCTTGACTTGGCCCGCGGTCTAACGACCCCCTACCCCCTTTTAAATAACTTGATTTCAATCTCAACAAAGAAATGAAAGCATAACTCTTTGCTTGTTGTCCTCTTACTCTTTTAGCCTGCCTTGTGGAGGTCTCTCGGGTGTCTACGGCAGATCCGATCTGTCTCGTGATGAAGAGAAGTCTTTTCCGATCTTCCACTAAGAAAGGTATCGTCACGACAACTAAATTAGCCCGGTAAACTACTCGGGGCTCCCCATGGTTTAGTAAAAGGGAGAGGTAAACGGTAGTTGCTTCATCCGGGGGTTCATTTCATTCATTATGAACTAAAAAGTGTAAGGCTGATTAGTGAGGTCTTAAAAACTTCATACAATGAATGATCAGCCATTCCATTTCTGCTTTCAGCACGTAGGCGACGGTTTCTATGTTTGGATGCGTTTGTTTGAAAGCCTACGACTTGACTTGAAGATAAAAGAAGGGTTTGTCTTGTGTCTCCGTAACAAATGGTCCATTTATTGATGGATGGGCGAATGACGGGGATTGAACCCGCGCGTGGTGGATTCACAATCCACTGCCTTGATCCACTTGGCTACATCCGCCCCTACCCCCACACAGGTTTCAGTCTCTATCTACGATAAGATCCTTTCTGAACCCCCCGCTATCGATATCAAAGAGCAGCTTTTTCCTATACTATAGTTGCATTGCAAGTCTATTGTTGTGTTTTGGGGAAGAAAAGCTTCAAAATAAAAACAAGTAGAAGCTTTTTGGAAAAGCTTCAAACAAAGAGGTTGGGCTGTTCACTTCATTGATTTGACTTCACTTTACTTAAGATTAAAGATAGGGGCCCCGGGCGGACAGTGAAGGCTCGTTTAGTAGACAGCAAGCGAGCAGCAAGCTACGGCTTTGACGAGCAGCAAGCACCTACTCCTATCAAAATGAAAAGCAGCAAGCTCCGCTTGAAGAAGCGAGCCCCTATCAGAGAAAGCCATTTCGCGCTAGCCCCTTGTATAGGTTGGGCCTTCCTGTCCCACCCCTAAACTACAAGCCTTGAAGCCTCTACTTTATTTATAGATTTCTATTTTCTTTTTATGGGATATTTGAAGAAGCCCCTTTCTACAAACCTTTCTATAATATAAGGGAAGCTCTTCGAGCTTTCTTCGCATGCTTGAGCGCATCTTTCCCCTTTCCTTTCTATTAGTAAGGTTGTCAAAGGGCGAAACTTGAGTTCTTTTATGACTAAACTAATCGGGTAGGGGGGCGAGCAAGAGCAAGAAAAGGCCTTTAGATAGGCTAACGCGCCTTTACTAATTAATATTCTTATTTCTAATATAAGGCCCTTCCTTCTTATTAAAGTAAAGCCGCTTGTTGCTTTAGAAAGATTGCAGGGGTGCGTTAGCGCCCTTCCTTCAGCTGGCTCCGCCTATTCATCTCTTTTTTCAAATGGATATTTAGGGATCTCTCTTGTTCATAGATCTTGAAAGCAGATCAATATCCATTTCTCAATATATCTATCTATCTATCTATCGATAGAAAGATATAGATCTCTATCTGGATCTATCTCCATATCTAAGGAAGAACCAACACTTAAAAGGCGTAACCAACGGAAGGGAAGGTTCTCACCCTGTCCCCGACATTGTTCTCCGACGATGCCCCCCGGGCGAAAGGGGCCACCATTCTCTTTCTTTCTTCAATCGTTCCGATCAGGACAAATGAAATGGGTTGGTTCGTTTCGTCCTCCTATCTACGCAATTCTCTGTCTTCGTTCGTGATCATGTTAGGCGAAAGGTAGTTGTAGAGGAGCGGCTGTGAAACGGCGATTCCCCCCTTTCCATTGAAGTAGGGAGGGCCAGGGCCCCCTTCCACACCATTCCGGCCTATTATTGATAGGGATTTGCCCGATGCTGAAGGTAGCTTGCTTACCAAGCCACCCGCTTGAGAAGCTAGTCGCCAGAAAGAAGCGACGAGGAAGCGAAGCTCGGCTCGTCGCTACTTTGATTCAAAAGGTAACCGACGGTTCCCGACTTTCTCCGGTTTCCGCAACCGTAATTGTCACTCCGATTACTTCATCCATAAACCTTTTTTTATTCTTTCAATAGTGGTACGCTCTAAAAAAAGTAAAGGATAAGCTTGCATTCTAGTTCTAGAAGCGGTAGCTTCCCGCCTCCTTCATTCCTACTGCCTCCTTCGGTGAGAAGTGCCCTTCCCCTTTCTAAAATGCCTGATTGGTCTGCCTCAGAAAATGTACAAAGTGGACTGCTGTTTGGCTGACCCCTTTCTTCCCATTCGGCTTGGGTTGACCCAGAAGTCAAGTAAGAAGGAATGGAACCACCGGAGAGTCGTCTGCAGTTCACACTTGGGCAAAGACGACTGACTTTGGAAGCGGAACACGAACCGATTTCCGCTATTCCGGGTTCTTATTGAGCGTAGCGAAATCAAGGTTTATGATAAAGTCAGTGAAGTTTCTATGGTGTTCTACCTTTGCGTAGTCTCGGTCCACAGTGGAAAGCTCCGCACCTGAGCCTTGTTAGACTCAGCGGAAGTGTAAGTGAAGAGAATAGAAGAGATGAAGTCCGCCTTAGCCTAGTCTATATGTACAGCTGACGCAACTCCGTACCGACGCCTCACTACTACTTAACTACTTAATTACTTAATTAATTAATTAGAATAATAAAATAAAAAAACGGCTAAGCGATTTCATAACCTGAGCTTTCCTTAACCAGCTGACCTTACTTCGTAACCTTAACGTACTTTCTTTCTTACTTTAGCATAGGCCTTCGCCACTTCAAACGGGCGCTTCGCCCCTATTTTCTTTTTTTTTTTAATTAGAAAGCCTTACTTATTCTGTTCAGGGGGGATGAAAGACAAAGAAAGGAATCAGGGGGCTTTATGATCGTAGAAAGGGAGGGTTGGTGTGTTACTGGATCGGTGGGGGAACCCGTAGGAAGGGGTGGACGACCCGCCGAATTCACATCAGAAATCAGAAATCGCCAACATGAACACAAACGAAATCTTGAATTGCGTATAGAACGAACCACTTATATTCTCGGAGCTGAGGTATATGAAGAATGGCTTTTTGGTCCCTTTCGTCCAGTGGTTAGGACATCGTCTTTTCATGTCGAAGACACGGGTTCGATTCCCGTAAGGGATAGGTACTCATTCCCGGCCGCTTTCAGTTAGTGTTCATTGCTGAGTGATCGCTCGGCTGGAAAAGGTGATCCGGAAGCTTCCTTTCTCCCAAGACGAGATCACCACTTCTCTCAGTAATGGACTTCCTCGAATTCTTCCTTAGTCTTAGATGTCCTTTCATAGATTCTCGAACCTCCGACAGACAGAATCTCCATGCATGCGTTCTTTCTCTCCTTCCCTCCGCCATACATCTCTTTTTTTCTTTTTTTTTTTTACGGTCCAAACAAAAGAGATTAGCCTCTTGATCGATCGATTGATTGGATCGAAGTACGAAGGGGTTGATTGAAGTGTGAGATCAGCCCAAGACTAAGGCCGAGCAACTAGCTGCTGCAGGATTGGACGTCTATCTATCTCACCACGCTCCCCTACTCCTATAAAGGCCGGCGGAAGGAATGCTCTGCTCATCTTTCTTACGGCTCGTTACCGCAGCGTTCGTTCACCCCTTCGGCTTCTTCAATTCAAAAAAAGGGTCGTTTTTTTTTTCCTATTCTTATTGGTAAATAGCGTCTTGAAGCAAAGGCATTATTGAACGAAAGAGATGCCGGGTCGGTCAATTGCATTAGGTAGGAGACGCAGGACCTGTCTTAACCGCAAGTGCATTCGCTATTCGATTCCATCCTCGATTCCACCAAATTCCAAAGTTTGTATCTCTTCTTTACTTTTAAGTGACAAGGGGGGTGACAAAGCAAAGGGTATACTTTCTTCTCTATGTCGCCGTCTCATCAATGAGCGTAGATTGATAGAGATGGCTTTTGTGCCGGTCAATCTGTATCCCATTCTTCAGGTATAGTTTTGTTTGATCACAGATCGGCAGGTGACCCGTCCTTTCTCCCCCTTTCGTCATAAGGCGTGGCCTGACTCTGAGAAAAACCATTCCTGTGTTTAGGTCCGCATAAGCAGAATTCGTAAACTATGCAAAGGCTATTTGAATACTTTTTTAAGAATTTTGAACAAAAGTAAAAGAAAAAAAAATTCTCAACGCCCTTACGAGGTAGTGATAAGTTAAACTACTCGTGTTGGCATGAAAGTCAGCCCGGTAAACTGATTCCATTCTGCTACTAGGGGCTATAGCCACTTCCCCTTAGCTCTAGAAAGACATTTCCTTATCAAGAGATGCTAAAGCTATTTATAGTTGGTATTTCTAAGTCGGAAGGAGGGCTTTAGGCAAAGAGCACCACTTCCTACTATGTTCTTTTCTTATTGAAAAAGAAAATCTTGATAAAGACCTTGAGTCATCTTCAACGGCAATCAATCAGAGAGGACTACTTATCCTAGGAAAGTTAGCTGGGACAGCTATGAGAAATTCATATTGCTTTGAAGCGGACGATCCCCTTTGGGGAGCAGCTGACTGGGGCGGAGGTTTTGAGTTTGCTTGCTCTTCCCGTGCACTCTAAGAAAGAACCTTGATAACCCGGTGGAAGGCACAGCCCACCTGATTCAATTAGAACGGGGAGCGATCCTTTCTTTTTTTTATATCTTCGTGACCTAAACTCAAACTAAAGCAGCTGCCCCTAGCTAATGATTGACTACCATAAGCTCACGAACCAGAAACGGAGAAAGCCACTTTAAAAGAAAAAAGCCAATAGTCGCGTTCTCTCTGTTCTACCTGAGCGAGTTCTCGCGAATCAAAGAAGGATCTAGAAGCGGCTTAGGTAGACGATTGGATTCCCTTTTTTCATATGGAATAGCTCAGCTCATAAAGAGCAGGGCAGATTGGTGGATAAACGGTAGAGACGACTACAGCCGTTTAAATCACTATTAATAAAAAAGACCCCCCCTAAGGGACTTTGGTAATTGAGCTAGATCGATCACTACGGCTAACTTCACCAACCAAGACCGTAACGACATCTAAAAGAAAGACCCCAAGATGCTTTCAAGGAGAAATACCCACTTGATAGGTTCCGTACTACAAGAAAAGGAAAGGGCTTTTCGAGACAAGCAAACGCTAAATGTCGAATCCTCCCGGCGAGAGCCTTGGGTGGGAAGCGAACATTGGCTAGTCTTTACTTGGCGCAGCACAGAGCATGTTATTGACTATGAGATTCAGCCTTTCTCTCCCACCTTCCTGATACATAACTTGACCTGTCACCAAACACTTTTAGCCAGCACCCACGTTTGAACCTTGACCGCTTAGCTTGCACTTGCTTTTCCTGCTTTTTTTTTGTTTCGGTATCCGGCTGATCAGATAGTAGGACAGTCCTGCGAGGGAGAAACAAGAAGTTACGTGTAGCAGCTTGGGCAGTAGTCAACTCCCTGCCCTAATGGTATCAATGCCTAACTAAGTATAGTCGGTTGGTTTCGGGATCAGTTGATTATGCAGGTGCGTGTGCCGGTGTTGGTTGACAGTGCCTCTGACCGCCCTTCTCTCTAAAGGGGCTTTTTTGACTGGTCTCGCTGACTTAACCGCTGAAAGGCTTTCTCATATAGATCTCAAACAAATGCATTTTTCATTCTATTGTATGTAAGGATGACAATAGGTTTCGGTACCTGTCTGAGCCCCGTGTTTTTTTTTTTCAAAAAGGAACCCAGCGAGCACTTATAGAATATAATATATTAACGCATAAAAAGAAGCTGAATCAACCGACTGCATCAGCTAGAACGACAGAAAGTGGGCCATATCAATTCCTTACTCGTTGCCTCCCGGAATTTCTTTCTGACTATCCGAACAGCAAGCCATGAATGGGGCGGGGAGAGCGGAGCTCGAAAGAAAGCAGAGGCGAGACAGTGGTTTGTTTACAACCAGTCGTGATCAAAGCTCTTTCAAGCCAATAAATTGGCTTTCCTGGCGATATGTAATATCCCTGCCCCGCTCGCTACGTAAAGGAGGGTGGAGTGAAGCTTCCCTTGAACTGGCCTAGAACTCTATCTGCCAATCACTCTATCTATTATCATTTCGCTCCTTCACTTCTCTTATTCTATTGCTTGGCTTGCTTTCTTTGCCTGGCTTGCTTGTTTGTGTTTAATAGATCTAATCTACTCTACCTATTCCTATGCTTTTGAACTGGCTGGCTGGGGACTACTGGTTGGCAGGGTTGTCTCTATCTTATCACTGGGTGGGGAATGGGACTATGAAACTCTGTCCTTTCCCGCCGGTAAGCAAGCAAGTCAAAACCCTAACACTGAGGAGCTTGCTCTAATGAAACTACTAACACTCAGACTAGGGACAGGGACTCAGACCCGGTTGCCTAGAAGAGGAGATTCGATTCCATTTAGTTAGTCGGGTCTTAACAAGGAGCGAATATATGCACTATAATATCATATCGCCCCGTGTCCTATAAAATATATACTCAGGTTGATTGAGGGATTGATATATGTTCATAACCGGACTTCCCGCTAGCACGCCCCACTCCTAACTGCATAAGAAATCGAACCCGAAACAAAGGCTGTGGGGGATGGTCGTAGATCAGCTTACTAGAACTATACTATACAAGGCATCGATAAATCTAGAAAGAAATTATGATTACGCTATACTATATTATCTAATTCTTTAAAAGCACTTATTCTCCCTGCGGATTTGGAACCTGAGTTGTTTCTTACAGAGCGATCAAGGAACGTAGGCAACCTGGGACCGGCCCCCCTTACCCTTAGTAAGGCGGCGCTTGGGGCGGGCTCAACTATCTCACTTGAAGAAAGATAGACTAGAGAATATAAATAGAAGATAATCTAGTCTAGCGATACTATATATATAGCGGCGTATGCTAGTATATAGCTAGTATTATTAGCGTATAGCGTAAAAAGAATGAATTCATAGAGTATCGTAGTCTCACTAGTATAGCTATATACGAATTTTTGAATATAGTCTAGTATTCTCGCGTAAGAATCATTTCTTTCTATCTTTCAGCGGAGGGTGCTTTAATGATTCATTTCTTTCTATCTCGTTCTCATAAGTCGGCTATGAGTGGACCGGGAATAGTATCTTTAAAGGAAGAAAGAGTACCGTATTGATTGGGCAGTTGCGAGAGTTACAGGAAATAAGAACGGAAAGGGGAGGGATGTTTTGGACTCTACCGATAGTCACTGGTCCTTTCTTTAGGGAACGAGCTACATAAAAGGAGCGAGAGAGGGAGTGAAAGAGGCTGGAAAGTACGAAGCAGGTTCTATGCAATTGAGCTCGACTGAAAGGAAGATTTCTTACTTACGAGCTACATACTTTCAGTGAGAAGGAGATAGGTACGTAGCCTTGCGCACTAGGAGTTTGAAGATGCCCAGAGTACACAGGCAACTTAGACCTTAATGGACGAGAGGCTCTTTCTTATTCTCGAATCCCCTGCTCTTAGAGACTCGTACAAAGAAGAAAAAAAGTTCCATGCCATGGCACTTGCCTTCCCTTACTCTTACTAATGTGCAATCATTCCCTCCCTCACATGCATTTTCAACATATTCTAACTAAGACCTGTAATCCCCGGCCATTCTCGGCATCTTCACTAGTTGCCCCTCTTGTCAAAGCCCTTTGAGAAGAAGATGAATGTCAATGTGCCATTTGATTCTTTCTTCGGGATACTATTGGCTTAATCTTCTTTTCCTTCGGCGAGGATACCCTAGTTCCAATCGTTTTAGGAAAGTCGGCATTCTTAGTGGAAAGTAAAGGACTTATACCATGAACGGACTCTTTGCCTTGGGTCAATCAGTTCTTTGGCTTACTAATGACCACTTCGAGAAGAACCTATTTGAAAACTGTCTAATGCCACATCTGACTCAACAGCTCCTTCTTCCTTTTCTTCTTCATGTGCACAAGCCCTTCTTATATATGCAACCACTTCTTGAACAACCTATTCCTATTCATGCGACAACAGCACATTCTATGCCATCTTACTTATACTCTTGATTAAACCAAGCGATTCGTGTTCAATTGCACAAGCCATTCTAAGGAAGATTAGACTGGCATCTGCCTTAGCCCTGTCTCCCTCCCTAGCTAATTGAATACCAGCTTCCTCTTCTATTAGTATTATATGTCACTTCCTTGTCCTATTAGTATGCATGGGACTGTAGGTTGCTTTCTTTGATCTTATCTGCTCACGAATGGTCTGCTTAAGCCAATAAGATCGAAAAGGCTATCTCCGAGTGGCAAAAAAGAGTGCGGCACTTTCCTTCAAGCAGCAAGGATGCAAAGTAATCCAAGGGAAAGCTAGACCTCGAGTGAGGAAAGACGGGAGCCACTCTAGTGACCTTTGAAAAGGGTCCGTACTAACCTTACCAGTTATTACTGCCTAGTGCCCAAACTGATTAGAGAGTTGTTGAATAAGCAAATCGGCTGTTTACAGTTAAAGCAAACTGGAAAGAAGAGCAGTCGTGTGGAAGGTCTTTCTTCGGCCTTTGCTTTCTCTTCTTAGCCTAGCCGCTTCCAGGCTTCCAGGTAAGGAGAAATAAGTGAACCCGAATTTGGCGGAGGAAGAAAAAAGGAACTTAATATAACAATAACAAGCCAAGGTATATGACCAAAAAGGCCTTGTCACGAGCTGGACTCGAACCAGCACCTCTGGGAGCAAAACAAAAGACATACCCAGCGAACTACCTTTCATTCTGATCATGACTTTGAAAAAAGAGAGAAGAGAAAGAACTGGGAGTTGGCGCCTACATAACCGGTTGCTTGCTTACCAAGCCGTCCCGGCAAGCTTCTCCAGTTCGATTATTATTCTTGACTTGACTTATTATTATAAAAACTACTCACTATCAAAATGAAAGACGATCGATTATCTACCCAAGAAGATAGAGAGTCCCACATACGAGAAAA
>JAUJEM010000197.1:382500-410000 GCA_030448935.1 Citrus cavaleriei
GGGGAATAGGAACGAGCCTTTCATCGGACTGATTCAGTCGTTATTGAAATGTTCAATCATTGATGTAGGCGGTAGTGTGAAAGCTACTGAGCGAGACTGACGTGCATCAGCCAAGAAGGTCACATCCAAAAAGCCAACCATAGGTACACCACAAGGAAGTCCTCTGTCACCCGTTCTAGCTAACATCTACCTTCATGACCTTTTCACCCGAATGCAGTCTTTCGTGGCACAAGAGTCTCAAATGAACTACCTGAGATACGGGGATGACTTTCTTGTCGGTGTGAAAGTTGGTGAGGGAACAGCAGGCATCCTGGCTCGCTTTAATGACTACTTTGAACGCGCTCTAGCCGACCTTAAGCTTGAAAGAACCCAATCGGAATTGCTTAGGGGTGACAGAAGACCAATGCTCTCGCTGAAAGCAAATAACAAAGGAAAGAAAACTCATCCCACAAGGTTTGAGCAGTAGATGAGTTTCTAAGAGAACAAAGAAGCCATCTTATCTTTCCACTTCTCTTTTCAAATTCCAATTCTTGAGTTTTCCCTCATAGAAACGCACTTTTTTTCTTTTTAGGACTTTTCCCCGTAGCCCTTCCTTATTGCTGCATATTTTCCGATTCCTGAAAGAGACCTCCTGCCAGAGGAGAGTTAGCTTCTTGTTCATCAAGTAGGCGGCCTATGAAAGGCTGAAAGCCGGGCATCTGTGCCCAATGCAGTACTATAAGATAAAAGGCTCACAGGAGAACATCTCAAGTTGTAGGTGTGGCTGCTAAGCTCTGTTCGGTATAAGCTGATTCCTACGCTTCTCTTTGTGGAACAACATATGGCAAAAATGCTTGAAAAAGAGCTTTTCCCAGGTCATTACCTATAGCTCATAAAAGAATTACCAGAACTAAAGGGCGTCGGGTGGGGAAGAAGGATACAATAACGTGGCATTAGCAATGTTCAGGTTCGCTACATCTGGGAATTTCACTTCCAATTTTGCTGGTGAGAACGCTGGCTTAATTGCCAGGGCGTTATCCTCTTTTAAAGGAAGAATCAAGGAGCATCTACAGGTAGTGGTGAATACTGAGAACATGAAATCCCTTAGCGCGTTGGATCATCGAAGAATGGAGAAATTCCTATATCTGGTAAGACCACCCATGAGGGTTCATCAACTCATTTCTCGGTCATATATTGGTCACAAAAAGTACAATTTGAACTTGTCTTGTCACCAGCCTCATCTGGCTTTTCTAGTTTCACAGCTGATCCCTCACCAGATGCTTAGTCAGAGCCATTCTCGTTGTGCTTTGATAGACTACTCAGAGAAACTCTTTAGGAGAAAGATTCTCCGCTTCGGCTTGCCTCTGGAAGCTCTCTTTCGATATCTTAATGCACTCTTTTTGAAGCTTTCAATATCTTGTTCTCAAGAAGCACCCTCATCCAAGGCATCTTGCAGTTGGCCGGGAAAGCCTTACCGAGTAGAGTAGTCGTGACACACAACAGATCATCAAATAGCTGCTGTCCTCGTCTTGAGTCAGCTGCAGGAATTGAGACACCGAATCCTGATATCAGACTTCTTTGATTTGTCAAAATCATAGACATTCCCACGTGGATAGTATTTACTATGACGTACATCTATGAACCGGAAATCCCAATTGGTAGAGTTCGCTACACAAGTCCAATCTGATCTAAGATTCTCATCCTGACTCAGGCATGGAATTGAAAGGTGCCGCTCGTTTCTAACCAGTTTGATCTCCGTGTCCCCTGCGAGGTGCCCAATAGTGATCTCAGTCTAGCGAGAAATGGACGCATCGAACCGTCGAGCTGAGCTCCCTCTACTTAGGGACATTATGGGTTTTCGTTTGCAGCAGCCACCAGATCTTCCTTAGATTAGTTCCGGTCCGTCAGGGTCAGCGAGCCCAGCCTTTGGTGTATAGCCTCGGTTGGCACCTAAAGAAGCCATTTTTGATCTATGATTGTGACCATGAGACAGTCTTCGCTATACGGAATAACTTGAGGATTTGAGATTCTCATTGGACCGTCAAAACGAGATGTGCCACCATTCCTACTCTTGTTACGCTAACATGCATATCTATGACCCGTTAAGTCAGCTTGCCTGTACATAGGGAATTTCCCTCTTTAGCTGAAGTAGGTCGGTATGCTAATGCGTCGATTTTTCACTAAAGAGAGACGATCTAGATTGAGACTTTCAGCCTGTTTTTGAGCCTTGGGTACGTCGAACCTACCTCCAAATGCATTACTAAAGAAAGATCGATCTGCTCGGAGCACATCCCGTGGGTTGGTCTCGTTTACTGACTTCGTTTGGGGTCTCCCTCTGGGGTATCTATAGTGGGCTCACTCTCGACACATCCTTTGACGCTTTGCCCAGTTCTCGCTAGCAAAATAAGCTTTCTAGAGCCTAACCCATTTGAGCTTTTCCAAAGGAGAATTAAGTGTACTCATGGGTAGTACCAAGAATCGGAACAGATCTATAGGCGGTGGGCAGGAAGAAAGCTCAACGCGCGTCATAGACTGATGCTTCTAGCGCACCAGACACAAAGAAAGCTTTAGCACGAAGGGCAGAGCAAGCCAAGCAAGATCTCTTTCTTCCTATTCTGATAAGTAGGATCAATAAGGGGATTTCCGCTGGCAAGCAAGGCATAGGAGCCATTCCCGGCCGGCCTGTTTGGTCTTGGTCTTTAGAATCACCAATGTCTGCTTACGGCGCGACGGGGGCGCTATGAGTGGCCTTAGGAGCCTACTAACTTAGAGAAAGGATGTCCGCTAGGCTAGCCTTCCAACTATAGGTAGGCATCTCTGCTACCCGAACAGACGCTTTTGACATCTTTATCGCATCTATGGAAGTCCACCTTTCTTTATGCATTTTCCTATTCGGTCTACTGAAGTCGACCCACAGAAGTAAGGGCGGAGCAGCCGCTTAGGGCGAGGAAGATCGGTTTAGATACGATATGAACCAACCCCCTTAAACGAAGAGGGGTTTTTTCTTGCGAAATCTCCTTCATCTGCTCTTATTGATTCTAGACAAAGCCACCTTTTGATATGGATGGAAACTTCCCCGTCCCACAAACAAATACTACAAAGAAAGCTAAGCTTGCCTGTTTCACAGACATCCCCTAACGGCCCTAGCTCCGTCTGCCGGCTCATCTGTTTACCCGAGCTTGCTTATAGCGCTAGCAAGAAGAGAAGCAATCCTGACCTTACTTACAGTGAAAGAAGGCTACACAGTAGGCTAAGCGAAGCGAAGCAACTAGTTTACTTGCTTGAAAAGGTGCGGCTAGTCAGGAGTCGAACAGAAGCATGAGTTGAGTGGTGAGCTAAAGCAGGGTAGCGAAACTAGGAACGGAGTTGGCTTGTTAGAGCTAGGCTGTTGAGTTAAAGTAAGCGAGCTAGTCATACGAGCCAGTGAGCTAGGCAGCTTGCTGTAGTTGCTACGGTAAACTGGAGTGAAAGGAGTTGGCAGTAGATACTGAGGGCTAAAGATGTCATTGGAACGCTTTCACAAGGCCGTTACGGAGATGCGAACAAAACAAGCCGCAGCTCGCGATCATAGGAGCTATTCGTCACTTAGAGCTAATCGTCTCCTAGCACGAGTAGCATTAGCAAAAGCGAGCGTAAGGGAAATGGAAGCACAAAGACTGATTTGGAATTCACTTCAGAGATCTCAAATAGTGGCTTTTGAGATAAGTGGTGAGTGGACAGGGCGGATTCCAACTAGAGGTAAAGAAAATCTTTAGTTCGAAGTTCAATACTACTAATTAGTATTATTAGCTAGGAAGCAAATCCTGTAGTTAGCTCGAAACCTTGCAACCGGGAAAGCAGGAAAGGTTGCTAGGGGAAAGAGAACTACAAGAAGTCTACTCAGTCCAAGTACTCCTTCTCGATAAGTAAGGTAGGAGCAGCTTGCTGTTTAGTTCCAGTAATAAAGCTAGGCTCTTTGTTGGCTATTCATAGATCTGGAGTTCTCTTCTATTGCTGATTTAGCTGCCTTCTTTCAGAACCTTAGTAGCGAGTATCTTATAATTATAAGGGGAGCAGGCGGTGAGATTCCTGTTAGAATCTAAGGCTTTACTTTTATGGCAGCTGCAAAGAAAAAAGAAAGGAGACCAAGATGGGCACACTCACTTCAGGTACGCAGTAACTTGCTCGGGGCAATGATAAATTAGTCTCATAGTTGCCTGTTCTGATTCCCGATTATTAGTAATAGTAAGGCAAGCGGTAAACGTTCTATGCTAAGGCCGATTTCGCTACTTCAATTCCAGAGTATAGGCTACTCAATGAGAAGGGGACCTGCATAACCGCCATTACAACTATAGCTACTGTAACAGAAGTAGAAAGGAGCGAAGCGAAAGCGGGCATGAGAAAGTAAGACTGGGGAACAGACGTCTAAATAGAACAGCCAGATAGCGGGAAGAAAAGAGAAGCTCCAATGGACATTAGAATAAGAATACGCGGGCTTTCCTGCTTGAGAAGAAGGGGGACTTCCATGCCGCTACCTAAAGGCAGGCTCAAAGACAAAAGAAGAAGATCTGGGCACTAGCATGTTAAAGAAAAAAGGGGTTTATTAATGTGGGAAAAAGACGTATGAAAATCGTATGAATCGATAAGACCTGATCTCCGATCTGTTTCACGAAAAGGAGCTAAAATGCCACTTTCGAATGACGAAAGAGGTTCTTTTAGGCCCTCGAGAAGCTGATGCTAGAACTGCTGTAGCTAACCTAGGAGTTTTGTTGTTAGGGGCCCGGGGAGTACCATGAGTTGATGTCTAGAGAACTCTTCTTATAGGACCGAACTAGGGAAAAACTATCCCACAACGGAGGAACGGAAACACCCCTTTAACAAGCAAGCTACGCACCCTTGAGTTCCCGGGGTGAGGTGCGAAGCTAGTTCCCGAGTAAGTAGCTAAAGCAAGAGGGCACAAGCGGTTGTAGGTACGCTAAGTTTATATATTTTATCTTATATAAGATAAGCAGATTGGTGTGGAACTAGATCCTCTGCTAGAGTAAGAGTAGTTGTGTAGCCAGGTTCCCGTTCACCTGCCCAATGCCAATGATACGAAGAGCTAGCTTTGCTACCCTGGGGCTCAGAGAAAAGTCTACTTGCTTGCTAGAGAAGGTGACCCTTTAGTTTTCGGGTTTGCTTGTCGTTTTTGTTTGAACAGAGATTCTGTTAGTGTTCCGTGTACCTGGGTACAAGGCTCGACGAAGTTGAGCAAAGACAATAAAATAATTTAGAATAACAAGATCAAAAATGGCTTTGCTTAAATAACTCAGCGCGTCCAAAATCAGTAGTCACTCTGCTACTTCATTTTTGAAATTGCGTAAAGAGAGAGATAGTCAGTCTCTTGACTCTTGAGCGGCTGAGAATGTTATGTAAAAAAAAAGGACCAACGACGAGCTATATAGAGGATAAGAGAAGGAGGAGTAGGAGGAGTCAGCCAAAAAGAAAAGAAAGACCACCAAAAGTAACGACCACCAAGATACGCATAGTGATTCGATCTTTTGATCACCCATTTTTGGAAAACCAGGCGCTTCCGCCTTACACACGAAAGATTGGATTGCCTGAATCACGAGTCTTATATACTGTGTTACGATCACCTCATATTGATAAAAAGTCCAGAGAACAATTTGAAATGGAAATCAAGAAAAAATTTCTGGTCATAAAAACAGAAAGGCATGAATTGCGCAAGAAGTTCTTTCGGTTAAAACGCCGCGCGACTCGGAGGACATAAGACTTCTTGGTCAAGCCAAAAAGATTGCTGACAGGATGCTCCTACCCCACCATGCCTGGCCCTTTACCTTACCGCTCCGTGGGGAAGCTAGAGGGGGGTATGAAGCGTGGGAAAGAATGCAAGAAGTGTATGATACAACAGGTAACCTTAAGGAGTGGCGGCAAAGCTCTTGATTGATCAACGCGAGTGAACTGTGCTTAGACGCTTCGTAAAACCGCACTGATCTACGAGAGGAGCTGATGGATGAGGAGGCTTCCCCTTTCGATTCACGAAATGTGATCTGGGACACGATGGGAGTTTGCGTGCCTCGGTAGGAAAGAGATCACCGGAGTATAGCACAAGATCACCTTTTCTTGCTGCCATGGGATCGACCTGTAAACAAGGTAAACCCAATGGGAACCTAAAAACAAACGGGAGGGTACCGCATTGGGCAGAAGACGATCCAAAAAGCGAAGGCTCACCCAGCGGAATTCAGGGAAGCTTACCTTATTATTAGAGAAAGGGGCACCCTATCTTACTAATAATAAGAAAGGGGGTGAGATAGGCGACAAGTAGCTTGCTTCCAAGCCGGCCCGGCCGCGAGGAATCAAGATCTTTTTTCCGGTGCTGACTTGGATCTCGGGTGACGGAATAAGGCGGCCAGAAGCGACGAGCAGTCGCGGTCGAAGCTTGGCTCTAGCCGATAGGCTAGCAGTAAGCTTGGCTACAGCGAAGCGCTTATCAAGCGCGAAGGAAAGTGCCTTCGCCACTTGAGCCGTATGCGGGGGAACTCGCACGTGCGGTTCTTAGGGGGGGGGGAGATATAGTAGGAGCCATCCTATCCCAATAGCGTATATTTGGAGCTCAATATGAAATCCTATTTTCTTGCAAGACCCGTTCGGATAAGGGAAAACTCCAGAGATTGCTTCGAAGTAAGATCCTTGCGTTGACCCTTTCCTGAATCCTGAACCAGAACGGGGGGTGAGAGGAAAAGGGGATCAAAATGTCCCATCAATAAAGTAAGGGCTTTCCGGACCCCCCCGCTTTCGCTTCGCTCCTTCCCCCCTCACTCCCCCTTTTTCAATAAAGAAGCCCCGCTCCCTAAGGGGCCCCTCTCTGATAAGGAAGGAAACGAAAGAATCTCAATTTTATGACAAATCCGGTTCGATGGCTGTTCTCCACTAACCACAAGGATATAGGGACTCTCTATTTCATCTTCGGTGCCATTGCTGGAGTGATGGGCACATGCTTCTCAGTACTGATTCGTATGGAATTAGCACGTCCCGGCGATCAAATTCTTGGTGGGAATCATCAACTTTATAATGTTTTAATAACGGCTCACGCTTTTTTAATGATCTTTTTTATGGTTATGCCGGCGATGATAGGTGGATCTGGTAATTGGTCTGTTCCGATTCTGATAGGTGCACCTGACATGGCATTTCCACGATTAAATAATATTTCATTCTGGTTGTTGCCACCAAGTCTCTTGCTCCTATTAAGCTCAGCCTTAGTAGAAGTGGGTAGCGGCACTGGGTGGACGGTCTATCCGCCCTTAAGTGGTATTACCAGCCATTCTGGAGGAGCAGTTGATTCAGCAATTTCTAGTCTTCATCTATCTGGTGTTTCATCCATTTTAGGTTCTATCAATTTTATAACAACAATCTCCAACATGCGTGGACCTGGAATGACTATGCATAGATCACCCCTATTTGTGTGGTCCGTTCTAGTGACAGCATTCCCACTTTTATTATCACTTCCGGTACTGGCGGGGGCAATTACCATGTTATTAACCGATCGAAACTTTAATACAACCTTTTCTGATCCCGCTGGAGGGGGAGACCCCATATTATACCAGCATCTCTTTTGGTTTTTCGGTCATCCAGAGGTGTATATTCCCATTCTGCCTGGATCCGGTATCATAAGTCATATCGTTTCGACTTTTTCGGGAAAACCGGTCTTCGGGTATCTAGGCATGGTTTATGCCATGATCAGTATAGGTGTTCTTGGATTTCTTGTTTGGGCTCATCATATGTTTACTGTGGGCTTAGACGTTGATACCCGTGCCTACTTCACCGCAGCTACCATGATCATAGCTGTCCCCACTGGAATCAAAATCTTTAGTTGGATCGCTACCATGTGGGGGGGTTCGATACAATACAAAACACCCATGTTATTTGCTGTAGGGTTCATCTTTTTGTTCACTATAGGAGGACTCACTGGAATAGTCCCGGCAAATTCTGGGCTAGACATTGCTCTACATGATACTTATTATGTGGTTGCACATTTCCATTATGTACTTTCTATGGGAGCCGTTTTTGCTTTATTTGCAGGATTTCACTATTGGGTGGGTAAAATCTTTGGTCGGACATACCCTGAAACTTTAGGGCAAATCCATTTTTGGATCACTTTTTTCGGGGTTAATCTGACCTTCTTTCCCATGCATTTCTTAGGGCTTTCGGGTATGCCACGTCGCATTCCAGATTATCCAGATGCTTACGCTGGATGGAATGCCCTTAGCAGTTTTGGCTCTTATATATCCGTAGTTGGGATTCGTCGTTTCTTCGTGGTCGTAACAATCACTTCAAGCAGTGGAAATAACAAAAGATGTGCTCCAAGTCCTTGGGCTGTTGAACAGAATCCAACCACACCGGAATGGATGGTACAAAGTCCTCCAGCTTTTCATACTTTTGGAGAACTTCCAGCTATCAAGGAGACGAAAAGCTATGTGAAGTAAAAGAAGAAAAGATCGCCGACTGCTACTAAGAACCTAACAGAACATTTCAAAATGTGAGTTCATTCTAAAACCACTTGTGTAGGTCGGGGCTATCCAACAGCTGTCCAACGTCAGCCTAGAAAGCGGACCCTATCTCTTCTCAATTCCTCTCTCCATTGGACCTACTACCGACTTGCCTTTCATCGCGCTTTCCCTTCCACCGACGAGGATCATCAACCAAGGATGTCAGTTATTTATCTCGCTCTTCAGTGCGGTAGAGTTTGGCTTCTCTCTCTCCACAGCTATTTGGTACGGAGCTCGCTTCGAGGGCTTCCTTCCCCCCGGCCAGGCGTGTGTTGAGCTATAGTATCCCTGGGTATTTGCCTCCGCATCAAGCTAGTTTGATTGGTTGGTGGGTCCGAAGGCTTGTTCTGATTGACTGAATCAGGAGTAGCTCCTATAGGAAGAATAAAAAGGAGCCGCCTTCTCAAGCCGTGTATCGAGAGCATAGGCACATACCTTATAAAATAAAGCTTCTTATTAAGAGTGTTCGGCGCATGAAGCGGCCAATGGGATAGTGGTTTGATTTGTGGATCGCTTCTATCTTCCCTAGTAGCCTAGCCTCTTCTGATCTCATTCCCAGTCCAAGCTCTGACTTTACCTGATGACTCTGTGTGTAGACCAATGGCAGAGCACTTGTGGCGTTAACCAGTATCGATCTCAGACTCAGAGCACTTTGTTCACCCCCAAGAAGTTAGCCCAGGCATTAGTAGCTGAAGCTTGGACGGACTCCCTGAGGGACTCATCCTTGTTTCAAAACCAACACCCAGTCAACAAGGCATACTTGCTCACTGCGATCTCTAGCACAGTCTCATTCGTACCGACCCTCTACGGACGGGGTCAAGAGTGCCTTGCCGTTGCTGTCGCGTATCCAACCACCCTATCGGTATCACCTACGCTACTCATTTCTGACCCCCACCTTCTTGCTTTCTGATCCCTAGCTCGGATAAAAGATAGGATTTCATTCCTCAGTGAACGTATAAGCGTTGCATTCTACGAAAAGGCAGGATACGCGAGGCCCATTAGCCACCAATCTGGAGTTGGACTCCTGGTGGGTCCTCTCCCCAATTAGGTATAATTTGAAAGACCTTAGGGGATGGGCGAAGAGTCCATCTCGTGATGCAAAACAAAGGAAGGCTGGTACGCGTAGATAGTAGGTCGTAGATCAGGTAAGTGATCGCTACTCTCATCTTAAAATAGGGCGAGAGTCTCTTGCTCGACTTTTTCTATTTTTCTTGCTTTCTTTGGCGGAGTAGAGCCCTATTCATCTATCAAATTCCCAAGTAGGGATGGATGAGACATCGAATGAGAATTTTCCAGTGAAAGCTGGTTTTTTTTATCCCTTGCCTTCTGCTCATCATGCTCGAAAAGGTTTAATTCCATGTTGGTTCGGTTCCTCCACCAGAGGTCAGCTGAAGCGGATTGGTCAAAAAGCAATTTTCTGGCTTTGCCTCATACCCGGTATAACTACCATTTTGACTTTGATATGCTTCTTACTTCCTTACAAAGTAGCAAGGATCCCTTCTTGCATTCCCTCCTTATTCAAAAGGAATTGATTCGAATATCTAGTTGATAAATGTTCATGAGCACGGGGTTGCCTTGCCTGAGACCTCTACTACTGCCGTGGAGGGTAATTGATAACAATGGAATATTTTAGGTTAGTAATGCAGACCCTTATCCATTCGATCCACTTCTGAGGGAATCACATAGCCAGCATGGCAGCTTCCCGGAATCCCCAGTCAACACTGTCGAACGCTTTCCTCAGGTAAATTTGCACACACATCCTGGCTTTCCCTTGCGGAAGGTGGAATTTTTTTAGCATATCGTGACAAAGCAAGATGTTATCCTGGATGCATCGCCTTTGTTGTTTATACCTAGCAGGAGCAGCAAAGACGAAGGCTGAAGCATCACTAGAGGTATCTATTGAGCTTTCTCCTCTTTTTGCATTAGCCCAGTCACTTCCTTTATGGAATGGGTTCACCAGCACGCGGAGGTAAGTAGTTTACTGACTCAGTTCTTTTACTAAAAAAGGGGAAGGGAAGGGGGTGCTATGAATAGAAATTTTGAATTGCATATGCTCTCGATCGACCTAGGCCTAAAAGGAATCCGGCTACTCAATCGCCAGAGATAGAAATAAAAGATCTAAGCTTGCTTTAATCATTCGAAAGCGATGCTCATTCCAGGGTTTCAAGGCTTGGAAATAGATCTTATTTAAGACAAAAAGAAGTGAGCATAACCATCTTCAAGCTCCACCCCGGGATTTTAGGTGTGAACTCACTTTAGGGAAATGAGGCTTATAACCAATCGATTCTTCACCCACGTAAGCTCGCCCTGTCACCCTCGCTCTGGTTCGGGAATCATGTCACCCTCGCTTTCCGCTTCTGGAAGATCAATGACTAATAGATAAAGGGCTGTGGAACTATAGACAATAGGCGCTCTCTTGATCCGCGAGTAGAGCACTTGAACTACTCAGAAAGAGCTGGTTGGCTCAATTCAAATAGAAAGAAAAATAGACACCCATCTTCTTGGAGAGCCAATCAGGAGACATACAAAACCAGCAATCCAAGTTTTGAAGGGAGGCGGCTGCCTGCAGTCACTAAAGGAAGGGGCTTGGTGGTCTTATTTTATTATCTATAAAAGATAGCATCTCTTCCTGCTGTTCGAATCAAAACGATTAGGGACAACCGCTCGCTTCGAGGCAGGTTAAAAAGCATAGGCCATAGCTTCTACCTCTCCTGGATCATTATGCTCATCGGAAGCGGGACTACTCTTTCTTGTAGAATCAATGAAGATCGCTCCCCTTCCCTTGGATTTGGGGTGATACACCCGGTTGAATCACTATCCTTCTCCTTCCCCTTTGATTTAATAGAGTACTCTGTGCTTAGGAGACACGTTCTCAAGAAAAGGTGTCCAAATACCATCTTTAAGTGCTCCGGGCCTACATGTGACTTTCTTGCGAGCTGGTGATCCCTCCTCTTTCCTCTCTTGACGGTGAAGTCAGACCAAGCCAAGCCCATCTATCAAGCGCATCCCCTGATTCATAGTCTGTCCCCTGTCTGTTTACGGAGAGGAGATCGGTTAGATAGTTCGGGGAGTCCCCAAGTTATATAGACCACTTAGTTAGAGACAACGGGTAAAGCACCCTTCTTCCCGGCCAGTACGGATATGGTTGTCTGAGCCAAAGCGAGCTCATTCTTCTGTTCCCAAGGTAGATTCAAAAATGAAAATGAAATAAGGGATACATTCCATTCTTTTAATGGTATGCATTCTATTTATATTTAGTTGAAAGTATAACCACCTCCTTAACCTTAAGGTAGATGAAGAGGAAATTCAACTTCATGTAGTTGCGCTTTTCTGCATCTTTATGTTCCTAATGGTTTAGTCAGGAATGCACCTTCCTGAGTATAGCAGGATATCGAATCCATGGTTTTTGGTTGGATTTCTTATGACTGGTCTTTCTCTCATCAAGTTAACCAGAATTCTCATAATAAAAGCAGAAAGTCACGAGGACAGGTTTTCTTATATAGCTCTTCTCCCTCTTTACTTTCACTTTCGATCTACCCTTTCGTTTATTTCTCTCTTTTTATTGTAGAGGAGGGCTTCCCTCATAAAATTGTAGACATAGTTCTGTTCCGCAGGCGGTTACATAGGAGATCGGGAAGCAACCTTTACTTCTTCTGCCAACCCCTATCTTCAAAGCCCTATCTGACCTTGAAACCTAGCGCACAACATTGCGTTCTATTCGAAGTGGATCACTGGCTGGAGCGGAGAGAGGAGGATGGAACTTCTTCTTCTGTGCGAAGGAAAAGCAACCTGAAGCTAGCATCCCGTGCCTACGCCCCTGCTTTAAACTTTAAACCGGCCTTAAGTGAGCAACAAGTCGTTCTATTCGAATGTCGTTAAAGCGCCAATTTTCATGCTGATTATTCTCATGTCTTTGACCGATGGGATGGTACACCCGCCTCAAACAAGTGATCAAATGAGAAACTTAGCTTACGCTTACAACCTAGCCTGAGATTCGATCTTTCTCATTCACTGCCGTCACCTTCCCTATTGAAATTCTCATGTCGGGGCCTATTGGAATGGGAAGAATGATCATTGAATGGACTTGTCGTACCTGAGGGAAAAAACACTTAATTGGCTCACGAATGGATTGACCGAGCCGAGTGAATGAAGGTTTGTTTAGTCTTGCCTGTCATAGGCCTGTGAGACAGAGAGATAGAAGCAGTGAGGTATCAAACTAGCAGGATTGAGTCGGGAACAGAGATTGGGATGGAATCGGCTTATTTTATTGCATTGCCCATGAGACCTTCCACAATCTCTAACTAATGAGCCGGATTGAGATGAAACTTCTTCGCCCACCTTCCCGGCTTGAACAGGCTTTCTTATGACTTATAGATTCGGATCCAATCGCGCACCCACTTTGTCCAGCATCCCATAGTCAAACTAAAGGACAGACGGGACTATGATTTGGGTAATCGAGACCTGATTACGCTCTGCTGCTCCCCTTTCAGACAGTCGGGGAAGGGAAGAAAGACCCTCTCGATTACCAGTTCTCGGTTAGACATGAAGGAGGGTTGCTTTCTCAGTTGGAAGTTTATCGCAATTGGAGTAAGTAGGAAGTTAGTTTCTCAGCCTTATTTAAGTGGGCCAGGGATAGCGAATTCATCTTGCTGACGAGCAATTCCCTTATTATTACAGAAGAGAGAGAGCAGAGCTTACTGCTAGTGGAACAAAAACCAGGAAAGGGGGTTGGCTGATGATGGATATTCGAGGGACCCATGGTTTACGTGTTTAACATTCGTATATAAGGGTCTCTGCCTACTCTACGAATTCACATAAAAGGAAGGAAGACCTGACCAATCGAGTAACTGGGGTATTCAAAACTAAGAGACAAAACCGAAGTCGAGGAAGACGAATCATATGAGTCCTACTTAATGCACAAAGCAAAGCCTAAAGTTGTATTTTATATAGTATATATATATTTAAGAAAATAATCTAAAGCCGAGACTGACTCTTTCTGTATCTACGGAATCATTAGAACCGCAGGCCCGGCCTGACCTGCTGACCCTAAAAATAAAAACACGAGCCAACAATTTCAAAAGTGGGAGCAGCAACCATTTGTCGAATCAAAAGCTTTGCCTACGACGTAATTCAGCGCGGTTCCATTTTCCTGGCGCTTGTTTAAGACGGTACGCTATCCCCATCATTTTTCTAACTAAGTGAATTTAAAAATGACATCGGCGAGTGAGAAAACGAGCTTCAGAATTGGATCAAAGCCAAGAACCGAGGTCTTGAGTGCCCGGATCAGACTAAGAAGAAAGGTAAGAGTAAGATGTTCGCGATTTCAAAGAAGTAGTATGCGCTCCATTCTAGGCCAACTAGCTTAGTCTTCAATAATCGTCAATGGCTGCTAACGCCGTGACGAGGACGCGACGGGTTGCCTTCGGAGCTAAATTTATATGATAGAAAAAGGGTGTGCGCTAACACCTTCAAGGGCTATCTGACTTCTGAAAAGACGCCATTTCACACCTCTATGATTGATTATGAAATCATCATTCGGATTTAATAATGTGTTATCCTCAACCGGGTTAATTAGGGTGGCTAGATGGACCCTCCAGCTAAACTTAATTACATAAAGTAAAAAAAATATAGTCAAGCCCCTTGTACTCATATAAGTGAGTGGTCAAAAACCATTACATTGGAAAATACCAGCTTCGGGAGGATAGCGAAGCCCGCCTTAGGCTAGCGACGTGTTCCCAGTAATGAAAATTCCTAAATTACTTATTTTTATAAGATTTTTCAACAATGAAGAATCTGAGTTTCCGGGATTTTCTTTCTTTTACAGGGGGTGTCGAAAAAGCGATCAATGGACCTTCGGTTGCTTCATGGGGTTGCGTACAGGCATCCGTAGTTCAGTGGAGGGGGGTACTGATTCCGCCATGGAAGCTTTGGAGTGACCACAAACTATTACGACAGAGCAATCGACATTCTTAGTTCAATTGAACTTGATAAGATCATCCAAGATTTCACGAGCCGATGCAGAGAAATCAAGCAAGTCATTCGTTATTACCAAGATTTGAGTGAGACCCAATTGATCACAATCAGAGATCTTCTCAGAGTCATGCTTACTCTCAAATCCCAAGCTCCTGCGCAGAGGAAATCGATCATGGCTACTACTCTTTCTTTCTTCTTCTATTTCTTCAAAACTTTCACCCCTCTGCAAAACAAGCATCTTGTGAGAAAAAAATCTTTGAAGTAAAATAAAAAAAAATTCACTACTGCAGGAGAGAGCTGCAATGAGACTCGCTGCGGAAGTCGAGTTAGACGACCGCGTCCTGTTGCGTTCACGGGCGAAGACAGGACTCAAGCTTCGTAGTTAGGGCAAAATACTGGCATGCTGCTATTGCTAGACTGATGAAGTCACAAAGAATTGGAAAAAGTCGGATACCTTCATAAGGGTTTGGCATGAGTTAGCGGGAGACTCTGTGACGGCTCACTGGTTGGTGAGAACGCTGGATGAAAACGAAGTTGCTAGAATGCTGTTTCGGAAGGGTCGCTCCAAGGGGAGGCGAAACCAGATATGGTTTTAGATTCAAGAGCGAAGGAAGCAACTGTGGCCTACGGTTAAGGGAAGCCGTCAGGGAATTTCTCATACGCCGTAGTGTGGCTACTAGTTCCCGCAGGTATTGGTGTCTGGGGGAATCTCTCTTACTGGGCTGGTTCGTCTGGGAATAAGCTAACCCCTACCAAGCAAACTCCGGCTTCAGCGCCTTAACGCAAGTAGTGTAGTCAGATAGTCCTGAGGTAGCCACAGGTTACCGACCTTAACAATTACATTTCCTCAGTTGGGGATGAAACTCGATTTTATGATTCAACTCGGTTTACGCTTTTTTCTGTTACGTCAAGTTGCTCTATTTCATATCCTGAACCTCGGACCCCCTTTACTAGTAAGGGGAGCTTTCTTCATCTGGTCCCACTGAGGAGCCGTCTCCTTCTAGCCGACCTGCCACTCCGGTTTACACTAGGCGCTAAAAAAGTGCAAGGCATCTGAGATGGATCAGGCTGGCCAACCTACTACCTCTACATCATCTTCCTTGTCTCCAGATCCTATCTACCCTCTACTGAGGTACGTAGGTCTTCTCGCATGAAAAATCCTATGGATCCTATAACTCGTTTTCTCCCAAAGATCGTGCCTTTCTTGCCAGTGTTCATGCGGGAACCTCAAACCTTTTCGGAAGCCGTGGGCCAGCTCTGCTGGCAACAAGCTATGACAGATTCACTTTAAGCCTTAGAGAAAAATGGCACTGACACATAGGAAAGGTGCCCCGGTTTATCAAGAATAGATGGGGTTGGTTGTCTATTAGAGCCTATTAACAGCTGATACTGTAAAGGAGGAGTTGTTAGGTGGAGGATTGCCAGCTTTTACTTGATCCGCCGCTCAACGTTTAGTTCCGAACCGGGGAGGAATATCCCGTCGTACCTCTTTCATCCGAATCTCTTTCCTCAACATTACATACAACTATCGACCACCAGCACCCCAGAGAGAGAAGAGCGAAAGCAATTCCTAGCGGCCACGGCTAGAGAAGAGAGAGAATTGCTTACTTAGCTCTAGGGAGCACAAGAGAGAAGCAAGGGTTCGAGAGACAAGGGTGCGTACGAGAGCGACAAGGAATTATATAGTGTCCATTGCTTCGGACTTTCAAAGACAAGGAGCAGGGCTATGCACGTGACAAAGAAATGGTGTATCTAATATACGTTTTTCTAGTAGCCGCATTGTGTCGGGCATTCCTATCTGTTTAGTTCCCGTCTGTTCTATTAATCTCTATTAATCCAAGCTAAATCCACCTTGATGCTGGAGTAAGTCAATCAAAAAAAATTTCTACAAGAATCTTCTACTTGACTCAATAAGATTGGGTCTTATTAGAGAATCGCGTTCATTCACGTCAGAAAGAGATGTATTCGTTCACTTCAGGAAGAGGCATAGAAAGAGTGAGAAAGCTCAATCCAAGACGGAATCACAACTGTCGAATCTTGTGCTTAAGCTAAGCAAAGAGACAATTTTCTTATTGAGTCTCAGGGACATCTCTTGGGTAAAGACTAGGAGCAATTCCGTGTTTAAGGGAATTAGGTAACAAAGGACCCACGGAGCATAGAAGGGAGGAGTGGTGAACAGCTGGTAACGGCTGCCGGATAGGCGGAAGCACTAAGCCTGGACTCACTTTCGATCTATGGCAATTTATTGTGATAGCAAAAAAAAGTGAAAAAGTGTTCTGATATAGGATAAGGAGATCGCAAGGAAGATGCTCAAAAAGGCTTTATAGCTACATTTATGTTTCAGTATGCTAGACCCCTCCTATAGTTCAAGAGCTTTAGGCCGGATACGAGCTCTGCTCTAGTTGCTTTTCTATGTTGAGTGAATCGCTATGGAAATGAAATAGAAGAAGTGACAAATGCCTAACAACCAATGAGGGGCTAAGGAATGGCGACCTCTGTGACGACTGAAACAGTTAATGGCGACCTTTGTGAGCTACCTCCGGACCTTGGGAAGAGTCCCGGACCATGGAAGCGATCAAAGGAAGACGGTAATCAACCACTGTCCTTTCGTGATGTTCGTTCTCATGCAGGTACAGCACAAGGGCTCATACTATCTTGAGATCTCGGAACCGGAGTCTGAAGGCTTTAAATCAGACGAGTGGGAAGAAGATGAGCAGCAGCAGCAAATCCATAACCAGGGCCCTTCGAATTGTCCCCTTGTGATCAACATTAATGGTAATGGGGAAACTAAAAGAAAAGGAGAATTTTTCAACCATGGAGGAAGTCTCTTTCTTATAGTTAAGGTTCTGGGTAAGAAAGTTTAGTACAAATTTATCCATGAGAAAATTTTGAAAATGTGGAGACCAAGTGGGGAGTTGACTTCATTGACCTGGGCCACGACCATCCTTAACTGATGGGGAGGATTACAAAAGAGCTCTTACTGGGGGACCTTGGATGATAGCAAACCATTATCTCACTTTTCGAAGCACCCTGATTTTAGGCCTTCCTTGGCAACGGTCACTAAAACTGCGCTTTGGATCCGTTTACCTGAGCTCCCTATTGAGTACTTCGACAGTGAAGTTCTTCTCAAAATAGGGAAAACTTTTGGTAAACCTATTCAAATTTATACCTGAACTGGCTACGCGAGGTCGTTTTGCGAAAATCTGCGATCTAAGTGCTCCCCCTGGATTAGAATTGGCAAGCATCGTTAAAAGATTGAAAAAGAAGGATATGAAACCTTATGAAAATGCGATGGGAAATACATAGAAGTAGCATTCATCCTAGCAAAAACCGCTTCCAGAGTCTGTTTTTAGCAGGGATATAGTGCTTTCTGGGGTATAACCCAAAACCTGGATCCGCTTTACGATGTATTAGTAGAACCCCTAGGATACGACGCCTTGCTCCTTGAGTATCATGGGATGGAATACCCCGACCTCCCAAAGGCTCCCGAGAAAGCAATTTCAGCCTTCCGGACAGTTAAGTAAAATTCCTACGTCCCTCATCGGTCTGAATCCCCACCCCCCACGGAAGGGGGGCGGTTTACGATCCTGTTTCAGCTGTCTGAACTAAAACCAGTCAACTCGACAAATAACATCCTGAGCAGTTACGGCAATTAACTCTTGGAGTTATGACAGTGGGTTGTTATTTTCTTCTTTTTTTCCGAAGCCTGTAAACCAGCTAAGAGACACTTTCATTGGGACCATACCACCTTTCGTGGTTAGGAAATTCCTTATTTAATCTTAAGTAATAGCTCTCCGGAGAATCCCTTGACTAGCCAATCAAGGAACTCATCCCATAAGTGCCTTTTTGTGAGTGCTAGTCAGCTACCATCCTTGATATAGGTTGTTCTCCTGTGCTCCTGTAAGAAGTCCTTCCTATACCTGATGCGCTTTTTATCCTTTTGAGGTTAATGCAAAGACCCAATTCGCCCGGGCTGGGATGGCTTCCGACCTAAGCGGGGTTGCACCGTAGGGACCCGTAGTCTCCAGAGTGTTAGTCTGCAGGCAGAGACTCGTCATCATCCCAACGTCAAAAGGCCTTCAATCCAGTAGTATACTTCTAGGTGTCCAGTCTTTGAAACCAGACCGCAGTTAAACGCCCGTCAACTACCTAGCGTACCATACCACTTAGAAAGACGGTGACGAAAGTTGTCACAAATCCACCCTACTTCCTAGAAAGGTCCCACTTCGCTTCTTTGAGACCGTTTGCACCACTTTAAAAGGGCAAAAGGGTCAGAAGAGCAAGCTTCTTCTTTTCAGGCTTGTTGTCTTTCTTTCGGTAACCTTAGGTTAAGGTTAATAATACGAATCCCATTTCCTTGAAAGGACCTCTACCCGACTTTCTTTGTTTTGAGCCTAAGCTCAGAGTCTTTTTTCTTATATCAAAGGCATATGAAAAAGAGTTTGTTATTCTTCCTCATGGGCATTGTAGGCGAGGAGCCTTTCCTGGACGATGTTATAGGTGACTTCTGGTGGAAGGTGATTGATGATATTATTCAGGGGTTCCTCTGGGTCAACTCAGCTCAGGTTTGGAGCAGGCTATTCATAGGAATAGCAGAGCTTGTTAGAAATAGGAATCGGTATAAGAAAGCGTAACCGTCAGTGTTGCTGGTACTCGTAAGTCAGCTGGCTACTAGGCAACTACTCCTCCGGTTACCAAAGCCCTATGGTCACTCGTCACTGGTCACTATCCCCTCGCTCTACTAGTTTTTATTATGGTATTGAATGAACAGGCGAACCCATATTTTTTGACTATAGGAAATCCCTTGTCTCTTTTCGCTTTCTATGGAGATAAGAACAAGGAAGCACTGGCCATGGCAAGCATTGGTTGGAAGAAAAAGAAACTGAAGTTGTGCCGGCTCTTCCTATATAGTATAGTGTTGTTAGCAGGTGGAGGAACAAAGTTTGATGTGGAGGCAGCATCAGCTGCTGCGACCATAACAGACACCGTTTTAGGAAGAAATTCGTCGGATACACTTCTCGGAGATGGAAGTGGAGTGATTTCAGGCCGGGGTAGAAGCCTCCGAGAAACCTGATGAGGGGATTATCATGAACACCTCCTCAGCAAAAATCTTTAGAGAGAAAAATGGGTTTGGAGATCAGAGAGAGGAAGTAGGCTTTAGAGAAAAAGTCCCTCTTGTGCCGGTAGTAGGGAAAGCAGCTGAGATAGAGAGAACAGTTCTCCCTTAAAGTCCTTTATGGATTTCGAGTCGGGAATAGAGCAGTGGCTTAGATACCCTGATCGAGTAATGGGGTTGCGGTGGGGGACACTAAAAGGAACGGATAGTACCGACCAGGCGAACAGCGATATGCAGCCCCTACCGATCAGATTCAACTGATCGCCCCTGTTGCTATGCAAGTTTGAAATGAAAAAGATGGTGGTGTGGTGAGACTGGAAGCTTCCAACGAGTCTTTCTCTGAACCCCTCTCTCAATTCAAAAAGTATGAATTCCGCCTGCCTGACAGCCTAAGCACCAGGCCTAAAGCTTGAAACCCTAACAGGGTTGGATCCCGTTCTCATAATCTTGAAAGGCTACAACTCCTGCTTTTGAGACTAGCTCCCATACCGGCTTTTCCCCGGACGTCAGTGCTGTAGGAAAAGGCGTACCTGTTCTCACTGACAGGGTAAGTCGAGGCCCTTTCTCTATCTGGTAAAAGAGGAGTAGCTTAGTAATTATAGTAACCAGAAGAATAGAATGCTCCAACCCGCGCTAACGGATAGCCTGTCTCGGTTCTAAGTTATAAGAACTGCCGGAGTAGACTCATATATGTGGACCTACGCGAGTTTCCGGGTCTCAGTTGACCTTTAACCGCTAGCTCATTCCATTTCTTCATTGAACTCTGTAGTTTAAAGGCCTATCTCGTCGGAAAGGGGTTAGGTCTCTCTGTGCCCTATTCTCCTTGAAACCTTTTTTACATTGAATTTACGCTTGACCGGACTCTCAAATCGCCTTGTTTTTATGATAAAGTTTAAGCCCCCCGTTTTGTTTTGATTTGAAGTGGTTCTGTATCTAAGGAATAGCTTTAAGAGATAGGAAAGCTGGCATCTTACCTAGACGGTAGGCTTAAGAGATCTACATCTTTTGGATAAAAAAATGAAATCTCGTGCTTTTCCCATTGAGATTGATCAATCTTGGACCTAAATTACTCAATTTAAATAAAGTGCTCATGTGCCGGTCGATATGTGAGTGAGTAAGCTATACCTCTCGTAGTAGTCGGCATTCAATAAGCTACCTTGCTCGTCGGTATTGCTTTATATAATAATAAAGAGAAAGCTTTCTGTGTATGAAACGTCAGTGACATAGTGCTTCTTTCCATTTTGAAAGTCAAATGAACGCCTTTACTCTCCGGGATAGGGATTGAGACTGATGAGCGGTACGGTAGCAACTAAGCCGCCGTTGCGTATACAGTTTTTTGTTTTTTCTTTTGGTTCACTTCTTTTGTTTTGAGAGGGAGGCACATACAAACGAGATACCTTTCATGGACTGGACAGAAGATTCGTTTTCGTATTGACACACACCAGCCTGTTTGTTCTTTGGATTCGAGATAGGAAGCTGTCTTGATTTTCTTTTAGTCTATATCTGCGGAATTCCTATAGTAAGGTAGCCCCGATCAGAGTCTACTAGACTCGAGCAGTGTGAGTCTGATAGACCTTTTTTGCTTTTAAAAGATTTTGAAGTCAGTAGACCCCTTCAACGCTTACTCCTCGTTTAGGGGGTCGGTCAGGATGGCTAAAGAAAGAGGCTAAGAAGAGAAAGGGGCCCTACATGAATGAAGAATCACTAACACTATGGAGGTTTCGATTTGCCTCGCGTAAAGGTGCACCTAAAATGTCAGGTCAATTGTCAGGGCTCACACACTGTTCCAAACAGAGAGAGTCTCAAGGCAGAGGCAAATAAAGAGAAAAGATAGACCAGCTCGACCGGTCTCGGAAGGATTTTTAGGTCAGTCTGGAGTTTCTGTGCTTATTTTTTCCTTATTGGGAAAGTGAGCACTGCTACTTGCTTGAGAATAGGGCTTCTCCATTTGAGGTAGGACTGAACGTCAGAAGAAAGAAGCTTCATTGGGTATGAGAAGAAGAGAAGATTGCCCGCGTAGGTTAGGTTAGTTACTTAAATACGCTTTCTTCGTGGTTTCAGGAGTGAAATCTCGGATAAGAACGTCTCGTGTAATTTGGGCTCGGGCGCGCTTCTTAGTTATTATCTGGAAGTTACTTATGAGAAGGAATAGAGAGAGGGTCGACTGTTAAGAAGAGAAGTACTAAGAAGACTGCTACGAATTTCTATGGAGAGAAAGCTAGGTCGAGTAAGAGATAGAAGAGCCCAGCCCACCATACCTATTATATTAAGATTCAAGGGGAGCAGGAACTTGTGCCAGACATCGCTTCTCCTGCTAAAAAAAATGTATACTCTTTCTTTTTGTCTAGACTGTCTCCACCGGGGACTCAGAGGAGTCCCATCCAAGCATATCTACGAGACCTGCGGATACCCCTTCATCTTTCGACTGAGCAATCAAAGAATTGGTTAAAGCTGATTGAAAGCATTGATTTGACCGTACCTCTTTGATTGCTTATTCTTCTCATGTCTTTGACCTTCTCGAAATCAAATGAGTTTTTTGATTAGCCCACGTCCTGTCGTTGAAGTTTAGCTCATATCCCGGTGAAGAAGAGGTCCTGGGTCTGGTTCGGAGATTTCTCTCTCTCAGTAGCCCCAGGTGTAAAGGAATCATGGTTTGGTTCCGGTAGCCTCATATATCCGGAAGGTGGGTCAATGGACATTAGATACGTGATCACATTTGTGCTTTCGGTGAATCGTAACAAGACTGAAGAACCGGTGGAACGAAGTCTACTTCTTATATCAGTAGACTCAGTTTACTCACCCCACCAAGTGGACGAGGAAGGGGCTTTAGCCCAACCTTCTTTCTTGAACTGGCCTAAAGCCTAGAACTCGTTACTGGCCAAAAAACGAAATTTCGACTCATCAAGATTGGGGGTTGCCCGACCCATTTTGGTCTTCTTCGTATGGGATATAACCCCGCAAGTATATTCATTGCCCGAGAGATCAGCAAGTTCAGAGTGCGTGTTCGCGACCTAGTATTGGTACTACCTTCGACCGAGAAATTGAGAATTGAGAGAATGCATCTAAAGTTGCCTAAATAGTTTTCAGGTTCTATGAAGCTCTTCCTATCGGATGCAGCGACCCGCAGACCTGGCTATCGGCACGCCGTCAACCCCCGTTAAGCCTTCTAGCTCAATCAGTCCAGGTTGCTCAGACCCGTCCACAGCCTCTCCTGAGTTGAACTCCTTAGGTGTAAGGGGCAAAGATTCCCTGGACAAGAAGGGCAACCCCCAGAAAGTGTCTAAGGGAGTTACTCCCCCTGGGATTCGTGCTCTAGTTTTGTTCTACCCTTTGTCCCCATCTTTCTTGGTGTGTGGAATATTAGGGGTCTTAACGACCCTATGAAGCAAAATGAAGTGAGGAAATTGATTCTAGAGCACAAGCTTTCTTTTGTTGCGTTAATTGAGACGAAAATAAAGGAAGTGAATAAAGACAGAGTTTTGAGAGCTATAGCCCCGGGATGGCATGCTAGTTGGAACTAGAATCTTTCCCCAAGGGGGAGAATATGGGTTTGTTGGAATCCTTCTAGGCTGGATGTGTCTGTGCTTGATCAGGAGGAACAGGTTATTCATTGCTTGGTGAGAGATTTGTCTAACCCCTGGTGTTGTACGCTTTCTATAGTATATGGAGATAATTGCTATAGGAAAAGGGAAACAAAGTGGGATAATCTGGTCTCGTTTGCTTCTGGAATTAGTGGTAGACCGTGGTTGGTTGTGGGTGACTTCAATGCGGTTAGAAGAATGAATGAGAGGGCTGGAGGCTCACAGGATTGGCCTAGTTGGATGAGCAGCTTGGAGGATACTATTTCCCAGGCTGAGCTGGCTGACCTTCCCAGAGCAAAGAAAGCATTCAAGTTCTTTTTCTTTGATTTTTGGGTCGATCATCCTGAATTTTTACCGTTGGTGGAAAAGATTTGGCAAGAAGAGGTAGAAGGTTCCCCCCATGTTCCAATTATGCTCCAAATTGCAAAATCTGAAGTGAAGGTGGCTCTCAGAAAACAAAACTAAATAAGGACCATTTTTCAGATTTTTCAAGTAGGACTGCTCTTGCCAAGGAGAAGATGGAAGATATTCAAAGGCTTTTACAACAAAGGCCTACTACCTACTTAGTTCAATATTCGAAATCTCTCTTCGTGGGCGCTTGGGTTAGCAGGTCTTCTGGTCGAGTTTTCCTTCTGCTCTTACTTTGGTTATATACCAACTCACCTACCTGGATCGGTGGATTCCCCTGATTCAGCGGATTCGGCTTCGTATGAAGCGTCTGCGGATTACAAAGCTGTGGATCGAGATCTTAGGATCTAGCTAGTTGAGCCTTCCTTGCCCACCTTTTTTTTCTTTATTGGCCATTGGCCCAGCCTTCAACCATTAACCTCTCCTCTGTGCACCCTCCCGGATTGATCTTTCCTTTCATTAAGTGATCTTCCTTTCCTAATCACCATTCTTTAAGAAATGTGCATCATGTGAACAGTCATTGCCCGGGGTGGGTGGAAGACTAGAATCTAATACGGTTTCGGGGCCCGTGCGTGTGGGCCTCGGGAGGGATGGGATGAGGAGGCTGGATGGAATTCAGGGGGGCTATCCAGTAACGGATTCTGGAATGCATCGAGGGGTCGTGGACCAACCCTCCTATCCATCTACCCGTTGGTTAGGTCATTCACTCAAGGGTACCGGGGATGTTGACTCAACGGAATCAGCCTGCGGGTAGAAACCAGATAAAGCTTCGAATCCTTGAATAGCCATCCCTCCGCTAACCAAAAAGAAGCTAGCTATGCCCCCGTCGGGATAGGATAAAAAGACAGGGCGGAAGGTTCCCCAGGAGAGAGATCCGTAGCAGAGGAAAGAGAAGGACTGGGCCTGTAGGGAAAAAAAAAAGACTTTTAGAAAGGATGGAATTGCATAATCACAAGATGAGATGGGAGGGAAAACGCAGGTGCAATAGATTTAGATGCTTCATTCGTTTGCTCGCCCACAGAGAAATTTGGAGATGCGGATCGCCTTCCTTTAGTAAGTCTTAACAAGTCAATGGGAAGGAGATGGGTTGCCAGTAACTTCCCTTGCCGGTTCAGGAACGACGAAAGGCCCGTTAGCCTGCAAAAAAAAAGATGGAAAGCCTTTCGATTGCTTTGGTTAGCTCGGATCTCATTCAGAAGACTGAAAATCGGTTGACTCGCCAACACATGCTTGCTATCGGGTTCATGAAGGGTTATGGGATTAGGCTATGGTCGGCTCGGATAGGAATAGAGAGGGAGAGACTTCGGTTACAGGGATTCGACCTATTTCTTTATAGAAAGATTTCCGGTTCATGGCTTTGTCAGAGCTTTCTATCGTTCCTTTTGAAGCCTAGCTTTATGGTTCCGTTCTGTCAGGTGTAGGGTGAGCTTAGCCTGCATTGGGAGGCGCTTGCCTTCCTCCTAGCCTGTACTCTTCCGGTAACTGGTACATACAAAGGGCTAGGCGGATAATGCTGTATATCTGAGAATTTATTATAGAAGGAAGACTTTCCGAAAAGGATTGAGGTGACCGGTCTTCACCAACTTAACAAAGCAGAAAAAGATCAATGTCACAAGGTCCGAGATAAACTTGATGTGCAAACCTTGTGGTCGGTCCCTTAGATTTAGATAAGGGAATGTTAGTCATATTAATAGTCATTCAAATGACCCGCAGCAGAGGCCAGAGCCAGCTTCACAACGTATTAGCCAACAGGTTTTGTTTTGGTCCATGTCCCTCCACAAGCGAGGTTATTACGAAAAGCCTAACAACTGTTGACTGCTTGTCCTCTCCCGAAAATGTTACGAAGTTGGGAGGTTTATAACCTCTAGGGATCGATGTGAAATCTGTCTTACGAAAGCAGAGTCTACATAGAAAGCAAATGGAAAATGCAAGCACAACCGAGCTACAGTGGCTGCGGGACCGGCACTACCCTGTCCCATTGAGTTTGAACCAAGGAGGGGACAGAGGAAGGAAGATTTTGATCGACATAAACTTTGGGAGCGACTGAAACGGAGACTTTAGGGGAACAGAGCAATGCTTGCCCTATCGACGAATGGCGTGACGGTAAGACCTTCTTACTTCAGCAAAAAAATAAACTACACCAAGAACCGCTAATGCTGTATTGAAATAATAAGAAAGCATCTATACGGTGAGAAAGAAATTCAAAATTTGAAGCGATTAAGGCCTTACCGTCTCTTTGGATCATTTTCTCCTAAATTGGAATCACTTTGTCCACCATCTCTCTCCCCTTGACTTCCACTTCAGTCTTAGAGTTGGTGGATGGAATATCCCTTCTCATTAAACAAAAGACATGATTCCGGGCGGAAAGGCAAGTCTCTTTAACCATTGCTAAGGGACTTTACCCCGCGCATCAAAAAAGGATTTCAAAACAAAACCATCCCCATCCCGCTCTTCCTCTAAGGCAAAGCCACTCTACTTAGTATATTTCTTTTAGAAGTGGTAGATACCAATCAGTTAACCCGCGCCTCGCTTTAGATTCTCCGTAGTTAATGGTCTTTGCTTTGATCAGTGATTCCGATAGATAATGGTATAGATAATAGCATAAATGATAGTAGATGTAAAGCAGTGTCCTAGAGTCGGGCATCCACTATTGAACTAACTCTAACTGTCTGTACAAGCTAATTTATGGGGGAAAGAAAAAGATCCTTAGTCACAAAAGAAGAATGAATTTGGATCGAACCAAACCAGTTCACAAGTAAGGGATCTTCTGACTCTTTGGGAGCTGCTACCTAGTAAGTTTCTTCTGATCCGATTTGTGCATCCCTTTTTAGTGCGTGACTTTAATAGAGATTGAGTTAAGTCCTTCTCCGGCCTCATAAGCTTTGGTTGGTAAGGTCCACTCGTGAAATGAAAGCAAAGCCATAGAGGGGTGCTTTCCCCGGTCCCGTCAACAGCCTAGCTGTTCATCCCCTTTCCTCAAAGAGCTCCTGACAGGTGCGACATTGAGGACAGTGCCCCGCTTGTTCGCATCGGTCTTTCCAATCAGAGTTATACCCGGGGGATTGACAAAGGGTTGGGTCTGGTTCGCTTTCATTGAACGGTTGGAAGCGAATAAGCCAAAGACAATGGACTTCTCCAACCTTCCCCTCTGAGCTTGACTCTGATGAGCTGGAATCCGAGAAGACCAGACCCCCTAAGAGCGTCTTGTCTTGTAAACCAATTATTCGATCTGGAGATCCCGGCAAGGCTGCCGGAGACATCACTAAACCCAAGGATGTCTCTTGCAAAGAAGAATTCGTAGAGATTTTCCCAGAACCCGCCTACCCGACTGATATAATCTAGAATCCACTCTCCGCCCTTACCTTATTAGTAGTAGGCGAATAGTGACCCTATTTGTATGCGCATTCACACGACGGGCACGTTCCAAGATCTCCCGAAACGAGAACCTAAACATGGTTTATTGAGAGTAAGCTGATTAAATATTCAAAAAAAATGGGTTGGTTGAATATTGAGTTCCGCTTAGGCTACGTGTTCTGTTCACGCGCTACTAAGCCGCACACAGGATCTTAGACGTCCCCTTTCGGGAACGCCTTCTTACTAGTAGGGGCTAAGCCTGATGCAAATATACCGAAAAAAGAAGATATCTATGGTCGATTCTACGAAGAGTAGATTCGCCCCTTATGTTATGGCTCGTCTCGCGCTTAGTCCCTCGCGGGATTAGGGGAGCAGCAAGAGCAAGTTTTTTCAGAAAAAACTTGCTGTTCTCCCCCTTATCTTATATAGAATATATATATTCTAGATATAGATACTAAGGTTGGATCGGACAGGGACTTCTATAAAGATCTTTCCACTCATTCATCATACTCAAAGTCGAAGCGAAGTCACGGCATGGGAGGCTCGGAAAAATAACGAGAATCG
>JAUJEM010000197.1:415000-427500 GCA_030448935.1 Citrus cavaleriei
CACCGGGCTAAGGGGCGGTTGAGCAACTCAAGCGAACCGCCCTACCTTACTACAACATAGGGACAGAAGGGAGAAGGTTGTGAAGGTGGCCTCGTTATCCACACCTCCGGTCGGATGAATGGAGGACCGACCGACCCGGGTTTTCATGAGCGTTGGCGGGTCCTGGAGTGCCTGTCAAGGGCGCTAGCGCATACCCCGGGGTGATCATCACCACCTGCACCTCACATCTCGGCGCAGTGGAACGTGTAACCCGCCTGCTGTCTCATTCAACTACATTTGTTCCTGTAATCTATAGCCTAACAGAACGCAGCAGCGAGGGACAACCCGCCCATACAGCCAGCGGGGAGGATGGCACTACTGGCAAAGACCGTCTGGCGAAAACGCCGCAGGCGCGAAGCGTGGTAGGCCTGCGCCGGGGGAGCATAGCATAGGGAGGAAAGGGAGCCCGGACGGTGGAAGAGCCAGGGGAGGCCGGGTCATTTAACGGAAATGGAAGGCTTTTCCCCTATTATAGTATAGAAGGCCCTATGAAAGTGCATGAATTCTTGGAAAAAGAGGGAGCGAGCCTATATCAAAAATGTAATAAAGTAAATTCAATGAATAGATAGAGTCAACGGTACGACAGACAGCGCTGCCTACACGCGAATTAGCTTCCGAGGTCGAGCGGTCTCAATTTCACTACAGGATTTGCGAATGAATGCTGGGCTGGACCACCTCGAATGGCGTGAGCCGCATGCGGGGAGACCCGCACGTACGGTTTTTAGGGGGATCTGGTCGAAAGACCGGCCGGCGCCCACCCGACTAGAGGGACTGAGAAATTAATAGAGTACAAAACTTATCTTCAAGCTTTACCTTATTCTGATCGTTCAGAGGGCGATCGTGGAGTCACTGAATGAAGTCTTCCGTTTCTTTCGGAGGTGCTGACCCGCAGCGAGGCAGAGATGACTAAGTGACATATGGAATATGGCGACGACAACAGCATGTCGTAGAAGGAGATAACAGGTGGAGCCAACGACCCACTAAGACTAACGTATCTACAACTACATCCCCGAGCGGCAGTCAAACGGAGGCGTGAATGCAAGATGCCAGCGGAATGATCGGCCGGACAGAGGCTAGGGCTGCTTCCTTCCCACCGCGTCCTTCCTTGTGTGTCGGAGATATAAAGCGAGTGCACTGGAAAAGAACGGGAACTGGGTCGATCTATTCTATGGCGAAGCATCCGAAGCATAACTGCACACTCAGACGATCTTTGCCGAGAGATAAGAGCATTCGGTGGAACCGGTGAACTACACTTGCTTCTGGATAGATGTGTGGGACAGAGGGCTCGTGGTACCTGCTGCCCACCCTTCCTCCTCTGCTTTGAGAACCGCGTGAACGGAGAGTGGGCAGAAGGGAAGGAGGTCCTCATACGGAGTCGCACACTTACTTGAGCAGTGCGGGAGACTGGGGAATGGGTCGAGTAAACTCCCCGAAAAAGAACAGACGAAGCTTTACTTAGATAGGGCTTTGATTGGATTTTTTCTTAGTGATTGGAAAGGAGGGCGCCTGGGTATGTTATAGAAAGGGAAGGCAGAGGTAGTACTTCGAATGGCGAAGAGAGGCGGCTCGGCAGGGAAGGAATGGGAAATCGTCAAGGATGACTTCTTTGTTGGCGAAACGAAGGGCTAAATAGCGCCAGTGATTCTCTGAGCCGGTCTGGATTTCCAACGCCTCGGGAAACTGGTCGAGATAGATGACAGCGCCTTTTTCCTCTCTTCCTTGCCGGTAGGGCTCTCTTATGGCCTTCACCTCCCGCCCGGCCCGGAAATAGAACCCAGCCCCCTTCTGATACATTCATTTCTGCAAGCAGGGGGGATCCAGAGCTAAGCCTCCCTTCTATTGCATAACCTAAAAAAGCTATAAGCAAAGTACCAAAGGGAACGATACGCTTTGGTTACCGGCGAATGCTTCCAAAGGCGACCCTCTCGAGTTTCCGGCTGTTTCCTAGATTGAAGTAGCCTTTCGTCGCCCTACCAAACGAAAGAAGTCACTATCAAACAGCTCGCCCTACTGAAGTACCAAAGGTGCGCTCCGCCCGGTGACTAAGAAAGAAATGGGTTTGCGCTTAAATTGAAGTGATGAGGTCGCAAAGAGGGAAGTGGGGCTCCTATTGACTCAACTTCGTCGACCCTTTCCCTCCCTCAAAACAAAAGGCGACCAGCTTTCAATACTAGTTGTTACGTTACGCTGCCATTTTTCCAATATCATTGAATAGCATGGCCTGGGGCTAAGGTAACTCAAGTGGGAGAGCCGTGTTATGGGTGACCTTATTGCACGGTTCAGAGAGCACTTGTGTATGTGATGCAAGTGAACGTGTACGAAAAAGCTGTCGAAAAGTTTCGTTGTTCGTTCCGTCGTCGACCCTATCTATGTTTCTATGATGGCCCAAGAACACGCTCATTCTTCAGCCGTAGAGAGACTTTTGAATTGCGAGGTACCATTACGAGCTCAATATATACGAGTGTTATTCCGTGAAATAACTCGAATTTCAAATCATTCACTTGCTTTAACTACTCATGCTATGGATGTGGGAGCATCAACTCCGTTCCTGTGGGCTTCTGAGGAGCGGGAGAATTTGTTGGAATTCTATGAAAGAGTCTCGGGAGCCAGGATGCATGCCAGTTTCATACGACCAGGTGGAGTGGCACAAGATCTGCCTCTTGGCTTATGTCGAGATATTGATTCCTCCACACAACAATTTGTTTCTCGTATCGACGAATTAGAAGAGATGTCAACCGGCAACCGTATCTGGAAACAACGATTAGTGGATATTGGTACTGTCACTGCACAGCAAGCAAAGGATTGGGGATTCAGTGGTGTAATGTTAAGAGGTCGTGCGACATGAAGACATTGATAGCAATATGGGGGAAGTTCCCATCAGGCAACAACGGTTCCGCCTGACCCTACTTAAGCATGCATATTATGTCAGTGAAGACTTGGTGTGAAGCCTTGGAGCTTACGTTAGAAGAGCAAAAGGCCCGGGGCTAGGGTGAGCTGAGGGGGGACAGCGTAAGTGAGCGAATGTGTGTAAGCCCAGTCAAACATGACTGTTCTAGGAGGGGCGGGCCACCTACCTTCGAATGGTGTTGGTCCTACGGACCGTGAACGGATTTCGCCTCTGGCCTCTGGGCACGTCGGAACCGCATGAGTTCACCGGGGTTGAGCACGGTCCGCCAAAATCGGCATAGGTTAGGTGCTATTGATGGAACATGGTAAGCCTATCTTTCTTCTCCATATGGAAGTGCTGCGGGCACATAGAGATGTGGGTAGAGGAAGCCTCAAAAAGCGAAGGCCGAGCTGTAGGTCACGTGACCCGCACCGAGTTGGTGGCTGACTGGGCTTTTTCCTTGATCAAAGATCAAAGCAGATCAGCTCGCCTTTTTGTTATCCAAAAGTCGGTCGAATCGGTCGGGTCTCTGCCCCGGAACGTCGAATGAAATGGGGGGCCGGGTTTTCTTTCTACAACCCTTTTGATATGATAGGCCCGGCCACCTTCCCCCTATCCCTTATGTTTAGGGGCGGGATCCACCCAAGAACGACCAGTCTTGTGGTGGCACGGAAGGCACGGACTCAGCGAACGTCCCGCGCCCCCTTTCCCTTTACTAATAATAATAAGGGAAAGAAAGCCTCAACCAGAACCACATTCCTTTTGCGTGCGGATGTAGCTAAGTGTCTGACTCTATTGGTCATAGTTCCCTGCCGTTGCGGCTGGTGCTCGTTTGCGCGCGCGTGAACCAACCCAAGGAAAGGATGCCTCTCCGGGCATCTGAGAATGATTCGAGCCGTATGAAGGGAAACCCTCACGTACAGTTTGTTTTTTTTGGGGGGGAAGGAGCCCGACAGGGTCCCCCCACTGACTTGGCCCGGGCCTAAGTGAAAGTGAAGTGGTGGGCCTACCCATCCCAACCAGGGGTATGCTGGGATTCGCGAAGAGCAGCACCTTACGATGTTCATGACCAATTGGATCCTGACGTACCAGTAGGTACCAGAGGAGATCGCTATGATCGTTACTGTATCCGTATCGAAGAGATGCGACAAAGTGTTCGGATCATTGTGCAATGTCTTAATCAAATGCCTAGTGGCATGATCAAAGCCGATGATCGTAAGCTATGTCCTCCATCACGATCTCGAATGAAACTATCCATGGAATCGTGCGCCGTGTGAAACGTAGATCATCGCCGTTCTTAACCGAGACCCAGGTTAAGCTCCGTCTCGGAACCTTGTGGGGTTAGGAGTAAAGCATCCCGAGGTTGGCGCATCTCGTTGGGCGTGGAGAAGCATTGGGAACCCCAATTTCTTTCTTCGGAGCCGTTTCTTTTCCCGTCCCCCCGCCCCGGCATAGCGCTTCGCTTCCGGTTCTTCGGAAGAATCAACTGACTTCTCCCTTTTTCATTGATCTGGGGGAAAAGGAACCTTCTACCAGTTGGGAAGCAAGACATCAAGTAAGTGGCTTGATGAGGATAACTAAGCTGACACGCCGGAGTTGGCTGCTGGCACAACAGGGTGGTGCCTTACCGCACCGCAGGCGAACGCGCGGTAGCGTTCGTGGTGGTGCTTCAGGATTCCAATGTACTGCGTCCAAGATTAGAACGAGCTTGCCGGCGGACCACTGCCGTCCCATTCTTGAGTGAGCTGGAGTGCAGCCATCTTATCCACTGAACTAGCTAGAAGCTATCGCTTCGGGTCGAAGCACTAAAAGAAAAGGACCGGGAAACGCGGCGGCATAGGAACCACGGGACCCCCCTACTAGTAAAGGGAAAACGGAAGTGCGCTCCTGCGCATCAGCTGAAAAAGCCCTTTCCCCTTTCTCTAATAATAAGGTCAGCTTCATAGCTCCAACCTATACAAGGGCTTTTGATGCCCTTTTTTATAGGTTGGGTTACTGGATACGGGATCCTCGTAGTAGGCTGGACCAACATCCAGCCGAGAGAGGGCAGCCTTTAGAAGCAACAGGTTGGGAAACCAAGAGAACGCTTCGCGTTTTCTTATCTTCTTCCCGCCCTAGGAGTCGCACAAAAAGAGGGATTATTGACCCAATGATAAACCACTAACACCTTCCTCGTTGGGGCTCCGCGCACTGGGAAAACGCTCTAGCGACGGGAAACCGGCCACTCTAGTTACAAAGCTCCAATAAGGTATCGAGAGGGCTATCACAGTCAGGTGCGAAGCAATTACCCCCTATTTGTAAAGTACCCCTCTTCCTATTTCTATTTAGGAGGGGGTTGAGGCGAGAAATGGCTTGATGAACCGTTCCGTTCGCCACGCACCGGGCCCCATTCACTTGCTTATCATAGAGGCTGTAAGTACACAGTGCCCCACAACTATCAATAGTATAGTGGGGTTGAAACACGAGAGTGCCCGCCCTTTCTTTCAAGTGGGCCACTTTTTCCGGAACGCAGTCTGGGATAACCGTGACCGTGTATATATAGAAATCTATTTTCGATGCTGTCATTTCGAAATGTCCGCTTCAACCGCTGTTTCACCTCCCAAAAAGCAAAGTTGGCTTGACGAGCGCAGATGTGAGGAAGCGGGAGCAATCAAACCAAAAATCTCTTTCTTGTCCTTCTACTTAAGGGGAAAAGAGAAGCGCTTTTGCTACTGAGAAAGCGAACGGTCAGCGCGAAGGTTCAAGACTTAGCCGAGCGTTAACGAAGCTAGATTCTCATAGCGAGGCGCTTCGCTAACTCGAAGCGCTGTAGTAGCGCCGAAGCCCTATGTGCTATAATGCTGAGCCAAGGGCGCTCCGCCTTATCTATAGAAGCAGTCAACTGAGTTCTGAACGAATTAGCTCCTTGGTAATGGCTCAATCTATAGATAGAAAGCCCTATGATGGGAAACTACCACGTTAGGTTTGGAGAGAGATGGGACCGGTTATATAATAGGGGGAGCAGATGCAAGCTTTTTTCTTTAAATAGCCGGCCAAATGACTACAGGATCATCGGTCTACTCTACCTCAATTCACCATTTCGAACCTTATACAGAAGGTTTTTCCGTACCAGCTCCTTCTACCTATACCGCAGTTGAAGCACCTAAAGGAGAATTTGGTGTCTTTCTGGTCAGTAATGGAAGCAATCGTCCCTACCGTCGTAAAATAAGAGCACCTGGCTCTGCCCATTTACAAGGACTCGATTCTATGTCTAAACATCACATGCCAGCAGATGTGGTCACCATCATAGGTACTCAAGATATTGTGTCTGGAGAGGTGGATAGATAGGACTACTAGTTGCTCGATCAGGACCCTAGCTTTATTGCGAGCCAAAAACTTTGATGGATTCCCCTTGGTAGGGTGTTGCCCCGATAGTTCCCATCCCGCAACCTCCTATGGACTCTAAGTGGTGGGATTTCGGGGTAGAAGGTTCATGGTAGGTAGTTCCAATGCGGTGATTAACATCCTTTTAGTATGTAGCGAGATCCGTCCTCCAACCAAGGGATCGATATGCAAATCATAACTAAGGCTAGCCCGCTGGTAGTAGAAGGAAGCAGAGATTCAGGCAGCTAGGCATCAGTTTGAGTTCGAGATCGAGACCCAGAAGTAGAGATAGAGGCAAGCAGCAGGAGGGAGAGACAGCAGCAAAGCCGGGTTCGTGAACACGAGATCCAGTTCGTGAACGAGATGGAGAGTCTGATGATCGTAATCGTTATCCGGTTCCGGAACAACCTACCCAGCGCTATCTGATGTTGGAATGGAACAAAAAAACAAGGAAGGGAAGGAATCGAGGGACGGGGGAGCATCCTCCCTTATCGAGCTACAAGCGCACACGCTTATTCAACAAATCCAAAAACTCACTCCAGAGGGAAGACATTCTAGCCTAGCTTGAGACAAACCTAAAGACGGGTTTCAGAATTCCTGCAAGAGCTTTCAGGAAAGGAGGTTGAAGCTCCATCGAAGAAAGCTCCGAGCCCTCCAGCCGTCAAGGCCTTTCTTAATGATAGGGTCGAGAAGGTGGAGTACGTGTTGTCGGCCCAGGGATGATAGCAGTTGGTGGAGGATGGACCCTCTCCTCTGTTGGTGGATGTAATGGACCCTCTGGAATCTCATGCGTGCGGAATAGCACTTTTTTCTGTACGCGAAGACTCGTATCTTCTATGCGATTGAGAAAATCATAGCTTGGTTTATCCTTCCTTTTTGTAGTTTTCTGCTTGCTATTCCTTGAAACGAGCAGCAAAGCACTTTCCAAACAAATGCGGATCCTACTGATGCGATAGTGACAGTTCCCGCACTCCAGAAGCAAGCAGCGCATAGTTTACACGAGAGAAGAGACAAGGAAAGATTACTAACCTTTACGACAGATAGAGATTCCGACAGATAGAGATCACGCAGATTGACAGGAGACGGGAGACTTTCCAGTGTCCGGATGACTTATTGCGGATTCGATACTCAAAGAAGGCCTAGAAGCGAATAGTCCACTTGAGCAATTCGCCATTCTCCCACCGATCCAAAACAAAAGGGTGAGCGTACCTTCCCCTGATTGCTCAGTTGTTCAAAGAGCTACAGCATTCCCTTAATAAAGAAAGCCCTTTACTGAAAGGGGAACATAAGCTTTTGACCCTTTCCAGGATTCACTTTTTCGATTAAGGATTCCCTCTCTTGGGGGTGGGAAAGGCTTACTGCTAGGTGGTAGTCATTTTTTCCATAGTAGAGGTGTAACCGATCTGTCAATATGTGCCAGTGGGAGTCACAGGCAGTCTTCTTGCGCGTGCTTTCTTCTTTCAATACCAGGCATGGAACTACTAGATCTTTCCATTCCATCCCTAGAGTTAAGCGAAGCGTAATCTAGCGCAAGAGTTTCACTGAGCTGAGCGAGCATGGAAGCGGTAGCCCACAGGTTAGCGTGGAGTGGTCAGTAGAGCTTCGTTCATCTATCTGTCCACTCCGTAGTAGGTGAAGCTAGAGGTTCCTTCCCAGCAGCTGCGATGTGAGACATTCCACTTCTCTGTTCTCTTTTTCCTTCCCTTGATTCATTCTCTTGATCCGTCCATTGAAGCATTCTTGTGTACCGGCACAGAAAAGAAAATGTGTTATTCAGGAACCAGCAAAGCGAACGGAGCTAGTCCGATCAGCTCAGTAATGCGTAGTAAGTATGATTTGATTTATCAATGTCGGTAGGAAGAGCACTCATGTTTTCCTAGCAAGAGAAAGGAACAGAGCTTTCGCTCGAATAGTTCGTCGTGAGACAGCTCATAGCTTGGGATTAGGCGTGGCCGGTCAGGATCAGAGTACAGGTACTGCCTTAGTTAGAGTAGTAGACTATATCAATAGTACGGGGTCCTGCAGTTAGCTTTCATTTTGTTTTATTTAATAGTAGAGGTGCGTAAACCGATCTATCAGCATGGGTAAGAGTCAAGACACTTCCTTCTTCCAATACCAGAAATGTGGAACACTAGATCATGGGCAGATCTTCCTATTCCATTCCATTAGGGACAGAGCACTAAAGCGAGCGCCAGAGGTTCACAGCAAATCCTTTCAGAAAATGGCAGAGAACAGAAAGAAAGGCTTGCTTTAGTCGTCGTTCAGTCGGTCATGAAAGAAAATGCTTTCCATTTCAAGGTGAATTCCATTTTCTGGATTTCTTTGTTCTAGCATAGGTGAAACGGATCCAATACCAAGACGACTAGAAATATCACTTCTATATATATGCTATTTCTATTTATTGCAGAAGCGCCCCAAGCGGAACCGTGCTCTCGAACGAACCTAGCGGTCGGGTATTAAGAAGAGAAATAATAGACCATAGGAGCCGGGGTTAAACTATAACAAGCCAAAAAAAAGAGCAGAGGAACGTGGTGAACCATGCCGAGTCGGGCCTGAAGAACCGTAGTATCGTGCTAAGCCTATCAAGCCAAGGTTGAGTGAAGGAATACAAGAATTTAGCCAAGGGGGACGGGGTTAGAAGGACAACTAATTTAGTCTTGGGTCTCCGGTGATAGGTATCAGTCACTAGGCACATAGGTAAAGGTTGAAAACCGTTAGCAAGGCTACGAACCTTCGAGAAGGTTTATAGAAGAGTGCTTCCTTCTCAGATCAATATACCTTAATAGGATGATGCTTGAACTGGATTATAAAAAGAAGGGGAGTACCCGAGCCAAGGCAAGTGCCATAGATTTAGCTGTTGTCGGAAGTTTCAAGTAGACTAGAAAAGGGAGGAAGCTCAAGGCGATAGGCATAATGGAAATTCATCCTGAATCTGTTCACACGAATTGCTCAAGGTTGGAGGAAAAAGCACTACTATTGAACTCCTGTTGTTGAGGAATGGTAGATGGGAAAGATCCCAGACCTAGGGCGAGAAATGCTTTTATTCAATGCCATTGATCCGTTTAAGACGAAGAAGCTGTTCACTCTCGTTGAAGTTGTCGGCATTACCCCAGCTATTGAATCCGTTTGTGCCATTGACTCTGTCGTCGTAATAAGCACTGTTTTCGGGTTGGAAGGCATAACCCGTCTTTGCTTGCCTACCTTGTTAGGAGTTTGAGTTCATCCCCGCTTAGGGGAGCGAAGGCACTTACGCATCCGGATTCCATTCCATTCTTTTTAAGCTCACATCGGGAGAAAGGTTGCTTGCTTTTGGTCAGCTGTTCCCAAGGAGTCTTTCAGAAGATGTGGCACAATTTGTTTTGTTAGAAAAGTGCTTGTTTCATTCAGTTAGTGTTTATAATAGGGCATGCAAATGCAAGATTTGAATTGGTATAATAAGTGCGGAATAAGCGATCAAAGCACGCTTTTTCCCATAAATAAAAGAAGTTCACGCATTGGCAAACGGACTTCAAAAGAGTAGGGAAGGGAAGTAAAGGAAGGAGAATACGGAAGTTAGAGACTACTCAGCCAATAGATCTTAGAGGACTGGGCACTGTGCAATCTATTAGTACAAGACTGGCTATTGAAGTCAGAGACTCTACTTATGCTTGCGGAGGGATGTAAATGTAAGGACTACTTTTCTGAATATTTCATTCTTTAGCTCCTTTCTTTATCCGATCCGGCCCGAAAGGGAAGAGATAAGAAAAGAAGGAATAGGTGGTATAGCTCAAAGGAATAGGTATAGCTCACATCTTAAGTATAGTTAGTTCCTTGAATGACTTATTGAGAAGCTAGGCCCTTTCCTCACTCTCTTCTTAAGGCTAGATCTGCCTTATTGCTATTATTTATTATTAGCCGATATGGAGACTGTAGTATCAAGATTAGAGGGAGGCGGCTTTCTCTCTCTCTACCTCTAGTCAAAAGGCGATTGTGGACAAGAGAAAGGGTGAGGAACGAACAAGGAGCGGAGGAAAATGAGGCCTAGGAGAGGTGCGAATCAGAGCTAGAAGTAGAGGCCGATGGGAGCATTCATTCCTCAGAGAAAGGAGAAATTCCGCATCGCATAAGACCCGAATTGGCCGATCTCAAGCTAATGACTAGCCTATGCCTATAGATAGATCAATGGAAGACTCTCTTTATCTTATAGAATTTGACTTTGAAAGTAGAGTGTAAAACATCCTCTGCCTTAGGCATAAAGAAGTCAATCGTTTAGCTTTCTTTTTCCGTCTGTCTTTTTCTTCTTCGTGCTGCTGGTAGTTTTGAAGGGCTTTGTCTTTCGATGTAGTTCCTTTGCTTGGGCTTCTTCACGTGACGGAAGAAAGTAGGTTCATAATGAGAAAGGGATTTGCTCAAGCTGTTTCCATTGTGGTCGGTTCTACTGCTATTACCACTGCTGCTGCACCCTTATCCCAACCAAGGTGGTGGTTCCGCTCAACAACTATTCTGATTTCAGAAAAAGACTATCTTATGAAAGATGAAATAACTTCGAAACGATCATGCCAAAGGCACTTCGGAATCAAATAAAGGCATCACATAAGGAATCGGGCAACCCCCCTCTGAAACTATTAGGCTTACTCCTCAGGGAATAGTTTTCATGAGGCCACGAATATCTTCGTTTAAGATAAGAGTGTATAAAATAAAATAAAGTCTAAATTTCAGGATCTTCCGTTGCTTTCAAAAGGGTAAGTCACTTCTTGCACAGATTATCCGCTACGCTCCTGATTGCTTGACTTTGCCTCTTTTACTCGCTACGCCCTATGCCTTAGCTTAAGTGCTTAACCCGGCGACGATCCGGGTAGTCAAGTAAATCGATGCCTTTTAAAATAGACCATTTCTAGCATATAGGATTCAGACTAGGTCCCTTCTTAGAGTCCGCTAGAGGAGCGGATGGTGCTAGAATATGCATTCTTTGACAGAGAATAGAATAAACAAGAGGAAAAGGCAATGAGATTGTTAATCTAAATGCGCTCTTCTTCCTTGCCGATATGACTTTCTTACCTTCTCTTTTTTAATAGACGAGGAGGAATAGCAAGGCAAATAGCCTATATCAAATGGCAATCGCTGCCATTCAGATTAAGACAGCCTGGGGAAAGGCTGCCCTTCGTGCTCCACAGTCTCATATAACATAGGTCAATGGCATCTTTCTGCCTAATCAGTGCAATCCGGTTAATCCCTCAGAGCTGATTCAATTGCATTTGTAAGAGCGGAGTTGTCAACTTCTCTTCCTCCAACAGTTTAGTCTGTGCATTCATGTGCAGCAGATTCGTTCACAGACGATTCAATAGCAACCCCTCTTTGCAACCTATCCCTCTAAAGTAGGGTTCTTGCCTTTCCGAGCTAGTTGGAAGCTATGCATCGTGAACTGCAGCGTTCATTGAACCCTTTCTTGCTTGTTTGGAACCCTTCTTTCTATTCTCTAATCTCGTATGGCTGCTTTCAGTCTCATCTTCAGTTTCGGGACATTGTTCCTATGCCTCTTTCTTTGAAGTGAAGCCCTTATATCGAATGATTCAAGACCAAGACATTGGGATTTGATAATCGAAATGATACAATCTTGGGACAGCCGAATTGACAGAAAATAGTCTGAACTTGTTGATCAACCCTCTTTGTTGAAGGTCCTACCTTAACAGTCGATCATGCGCTCACACTCGATCATGCGACAGTCGATCTGTCCATCCGACTACATTCACTGGGGGGTGAGGTTGTCCAATTTCAATTATGTGCCGCTCGTTGACATCTAGTTTCCATTACCCACTTACTTATAGGTGTGAGAGATCTTCCTTCGGTTCTAGTCAAGTATGGCAGCTCTTTCCCCATCATTCTAATATCCACCTATCACCCACCAGGCGCCTATTTCACAACAAATCTTTGAATATCAAGACCATCGTCGATATCATCAATAAGAAAACCTTTAGGCTTGTTATCCAGGAACTTGTTCGGAAATACCATAATGAAAGGAAGTCTGGAACAGCTCCGCCCCTCCCAAGCTAGCTTTATAGGGAAGGCACATAAAGGATGAACAACCTTGTATTTTGATTGAATTTCGACTGAAACTGAAAAGTAAACCCTGTTGAAGAGTTCGTTCGTCTGCAAGACTCAGAAAGTGGGTCGTACTAAACCTTAAATCCCAGATGGCACTTAATCCTGGATGGCCTTTCTTGTAGGTTACCAA
>JAUJEM010000197.1:432500-442500 GCA_030448935.1 Citrus cavaleriei
TCCCTTCCCTCTAGAGGTGAGAAGTCTCAATGCCTGTTCTTGTTGCCCATTCGGGCATTGGATCATTGCTATTTTAACCAGTCCTTCGGCCAAGATCACATCTTCTTGTTTCAGTCTTTCTCCTGTTGTTTGTGCTTATGAAAAGCCGTCTTTCTAATTGATAGTCACCCTCTCTCTCTGGTTTGTATTTTCTAGTCGAACGGTTTATCCAACGGAATAGAATTACCCAAGTTTCCCATTTAGTGAATAGGAAGAAGAGAGCCTTTTTACCTAACCACTGGTTCGGGGCCTAGAACCTTATATCCTAGAGTTTTGAGAATAGCAAATAGCGAATCCAGAAAGAAGAACTATTGAAAGAGGGGGTTCGTCATTATAATGAATCGAGAATATTCCATATTCCCTGTCCCGTATCTGCCTCACTTAGCAGTCTCAGCTAAGGTGGAGGAGACGTGATGACTTGGGAAAGAAATAAGTCAATCCGTGTGCGTAGAGGCCCTGGAACAGCTAATGAAGGCAGTCGGAGCGTCCAGCACAAATACCTGCACGATTCACGACCAGAAGTCCCCTTCTTCCATTCATGAACTCACGAGCCCTCGGCCGCTCCCTTGAGACATCACATTTTTGATAGGTTTATTGAAATTCATCGGTCGGAACCAGAACCAGCTCACTTGCCTCCTTGGCTCCACGTATTGAGGAACGACCAGCCCACAAACCGCACGAAGTTATCAGTTCTGACCTTACTGTTCTACTCGTCCTCGTCTCGCTCAATTTAGCCGATTAATAGAGCAGGTTACTGAGCAAGAAAGAGATAGAGGTTTTTTCTTCTTCATGCTACCTTCCGCTGCTGTGGCATACATGAACTAAGTAGCTACGCGATCAACAGAAAGTTAGTGACGTGACTTGGGGATCGAGGGAATTTCTTGGTAGTAGCCGAGGCAGGCTTTAAAATAAAGCATTTGAGGTCTCTCTAGTTTATCAGCTGACGGACTTAAAGTACGATAGGCTGGTAGCATCGGTTGCCGCTCTATCTATTCTGTTAGTTCCATAGCCGCGCTTCCTACTAGTCGGATAGGAACAACTAACTGCCTAGCTACAAGAAGAGAGCTACGAGCTAATAGCGAATAGGATAGGAAGCTACCTACCTAAGAACCGAGCTACTAGGAAAGAAGACAGCTAGGATAGGAACTCTAAACTAGCTACTAGAGGAAGTCAAGAGAAATCCTAAACCTAAGAGCGGGAAATGAACTGAAATCCTGATCCGATCAAAGCAGATTCCAGAATCGAAACCTTCCTCAACTACGTCGAACCTTCTGTTCAATCCCCAGTTCCTAGAAATGCCATCAACCCCGCTTTCTTCGTTGATGGATCCGTTTATATAAGCAATTGGATCGATATTGACCGAGCCATTGAAAGGTCTTCTTCTTCTGAACCGTTCTAAAAGCAACCTTCGCCAGACACTGTCTCTTGCCTTGTTGGAGCTGCTCATTATTCCGGCTCAAAACTTGAAGCGGATGAAGACGTACTGCTTTGACTCGTTAATAAGTACTGTAAGGCACGGGGCACCACTGACGGGGAAGGCTTGCTAAGAAGAAGTCGTGCCTTTAATCCGTTTCTGGCCCAGTTGGACTTGAATAAGTGTCCTCCGCCGGCAGAAGAACATGACAATGTCGTGGAACCAACCAAGGCATCTGGGGTGGGTGGAGTCACTTCCATGTAATCATCTGGTGGAGTCGAGGAGAGGGCAGTGTGATGTTTATGAGTCTTAGTTTTCATAGAGAAGACGAGAATCGCAGACGAGAAGGCCTTCTTCTCAAACCCCTTCTCTTCCTCAACAGGGCATTCGTGCAGAACCCCTTCTTTCAATGTCTTGCCATTCTTCATGTGCAGCTCCTTATGTGCATCTGATCTTTCCTGTCATCGAAATCGAAGAGGGACAACTAGTTAGCTTTCAATTGGCATTGGCCTACTTACTTCTCCACTTTTTGGCCTAACGACTGCTACCTTTTTCGATTGCTTTCATTCCTTTCTTTCTTGATTTATGATTATCCTCACTCTCAGAGAAGAAGGCAAAAAGAATTGAATTACAAGACCGCACAGCGGCAGCTGCAACCGAGATATCCGATGCTTATCTCTCTCTATCCTACGCTCTTCGCCTAGAAGCCCATCTTTTTGGTTCTAATCTCTCCTAGGGTGAGGAATCCCAGAAAAAGCTCATCGACGGGATACCAGATATAATACATTCTAATCTAGCCTATCGTGCTATAACACTAAAGTTAACAACAAGGCGCTGGTAGTTTCAAGCCAAAGCCCCAATTGCGCGTATCCCACATCCAACATCCAAGAAGTAGGTATCCTTCAGGAAAGATCAAAGAGAAGGAGAAGGCTGATTAAGATCGCTTGCTACTGGGACCTATTTCCTTTCCCTCGGAGGTAGAGCCTTCAGGGGACCAAATACAACCTATTTAGTGAAAGAAATTGATTATTGTTCGGCAACAGAATCAGTAAGACAATCGGGCTTACCTCAATGTCGGGATATCCGGGGTTCCCTCGTTGAATGGCGGTTGAATGGTGTCGGCCTTGGTTGGCTTGAAGGCCTTTGCTGTAGGAGTGTCCGGGGGTTTGGGAGGCTTTGTCCGTTACTTTAGTGTCATCGTAGACACTCAGACAGACTATAACTCGGCTCAGGCAACCGCGATGGCTTTGTATCCAATAATGATTTTGGTCGTCCAACTGAGTCAACTGGAATCACCTCTTCTTCCATGGTGATTTCCCATAGGCTTCCTTACTTGGTTAGAAGTCAAATAGATGATTCTAAAACTTGATACAACATTGACTTTCTCGATGCTGAATTAGATACTACTTATTCTTAGATCTGGGCTAGGGGTAATATTCCCCTATTTTGAAGGAAGTGCTGCTGATGAACAGGGGTGGGGCTAATGCCGGTGTGTCGGGTCTTTCAAATCCGCTAGATTATGGGATAGAGCTTTCCTGTGCTGGGATCGCAAATCCAGTTTTCGTGTTGTGGAATCAACATGACTTTCGGCTGATGGTCAAACGAAGATTATTGCTTGAATAGATTGTGGATCTCTTTTTACTGATTGAGCTAAGGACAACCGAGACAACGGTAACGTAGGCGCCCACTTCTTTCCTTTATTTAGTAAAGATGGGTTGTTTCGGATTAGGTCTTTCATCGAGATTGGGTTGGTGTTCATCAGTTGAGTGAGCCGCAGGAGCAGTTTTCACACCAGATCCCTCGGCCTCTGTTTTAGAATCAGATTCCTCGGAATCAAGGTCAGCTAAATACCATGTGGCTGTAGTCTAAATTTGTTGTTTCTTTGTAATCGAAGGGGTCTCGGGGTCATTTGGGAGTGCCCGAGGAGAGATCAACCAATTCATAGGAGTACGTGTTCTATCTGCCCGCAGAAGTTGGACTCAAAGTTGTCCAAAGAGAGGTAGATCGAAAGGCAAACTTACGTGGATTGCAGTCATTCTTCACTGTATCATCACCAAGGACTTCGGCATGGGTCTCAGCCTAGGATCCCTCATCAAATTCAGTGGACTTAACGTGGATCTGTATGAAGTAAGAAAGTACGAGTTATACAAGTTGGTAGAGCTTATACCACGTTAGATACGCCGTCAGGGCCTCTTCTCGCGCAGTGTCCTTTTTGCGCACCTATGTAATGACAAGCTGGCCTCGTACAATTTCCTGTAATCGGAGAGTGAGGTTTCATGATCCTTGGGTCGGTGAGAAACACGAGCCAGCGGGGGGAGGAGGAAAACGAAGTCTATAGTAGTGATCTCGGGGGCGTTTGGTATTGCTCGAAAGAGTTTCCCATCTGAATTGTCCGCGAGGGAGTTACCCGATCAGTTCCATGAGAAAGTGTGGGACTTTCATATAACCTGCTTGCCACAGAGTTGATCTGGAGTTCCACCTTTCCCTTGGTGATGGATGCAGACACCAACCGCTTTACCTGCCCATAGTAATAATTCTTTCAAGTGTGGTCTTGGACGACCTCGAAACTACTGAGCAAGGGATCAACGCCTGACAGTAATCAAGCTCAACCATTGGTATTAGAATTAGCAGTTGCTACTCATTGGTCCGATGCAAGGCAAGAACGAGATGGGATGGACGGTTTCTTCTGTTTCTGGGACAGCGGAGAAAACAACAACTGGGGCAGTAGCTTCTTCTACTAGCCCCAACTACTGGAGCAGTCGATCTCTACAGCTTACCCGATCAAGTAGATCACTCATTATTCACTACTACTTAAGAGATAAACGAGCAACTCTTCACCATCTTCGGGTATCATCCCTTCTTTCTGGTCTATGCCGTTGAGCCAGCCCTGTACAGACTCGTCAAAGCTGTTTAAATAACTTTCCTTTTGAACTGTGTCTTTCCCAACCACTGGTGTAACTTATACCTATACTTGCTGCTCGCTTTCTCGCTGTTACGTGAGGCCTCGCCTATTGAGAGGAACCACACCCCATGACTAGCTTGTTTCTGCTCGTTCGTTGGCTTGTAGTTTGCTCCGCTGTTTTGCGAGTAATTCCATTCTCTTCCCTTCAACTACTATGTGAGGATCGGGGGGGGTCGTTACGAGATCCCCTTCTTCTTAATAGGAACGTAGGGCGTGTTATGGCTTGAAATCGTTTCGAAAAGGTCAGGGCTCAGGGTATGCAACCAAGCAACAAGGCTAATTACGAGAAGCAGAACAAAAGAAGATATGGGATTATTATTATAATGGATATTCTCCCTCCGGGTGGGCATCCAATACAAGATTGAATTCATTGTCAAACCGTTCCAGCCGGGCATCCGTGCAGGTGCCACTGGTTCCTCCATCAAGGCGGCTATCTACATGAGCAGCTCCGTCAAGTCTTTTATTTGTTTACGACTAAGATCTACGTAGGGTAGTGCAGCAAATGCTTTTCTTCCAGGGTAGGTGGGAAGCTCAAGTAAGCTATTCTAAGAAGGGAGTGCCGCCTGTTTTATGGCAGCATCAAAGAAAGGTGTGGGATATTCTTTTCATTCGTGCCTTAGAGGCCACGTTCTCTAATGGGCTTCTATATATTCTATTATGAAATTTCTTAAGTGATCTCATTGAGACAACCATCCCAATTAATTAGACCTGTGCCTTTGCCGCTGGTGCTACTTCAATGGATTATGGGTAAATGTTCACTATTGTCTCTCAAATAGGAAGGGATTCCTGTATTATGAAGTTCTAACGGGATCCGCCTTTGCTTGTGTCTCCGCCTGTGCCCAGGCCTATGCCTCAAGTAAATAAATAAGCTTTCGAAATGATGGGATGGGTCGGTTGTGGATAGAGAGGTAGGGATCCGTATCAGGTCGGGATGCCGCTGTTAGTGTGGTACCTCTAGGGCTGGCTGCTCTCGACCCCGGTAAACGAATGCTCTTCGAATTGGTACCTAAACCCTAGTTAGTTCCTGCCACCTATGCTGCTTCCCCTGCTGGTAGGTGATCAACGGAGACTAGTGCTTTTGCTGCTGTCTCTGCCACAGCAGCCCCTGCTGGTTCCTTTGGATGCTCCAACGTGTGCTTCAACCGGCGTATACAAGATCAATTTCAATTGAAATTGACTGAAAATCGAATTGAAATTGCCGAAACCCCATGCCAACATTTCATTCCATTTTGGCCGTCCAGCGAATGCTCGTTCTGTTGTCATACAGAATAGGAAGCCCTTCTCTAATAGGGCAGGATCCGTCGGAAAGAAGACAGAACGAACTGGATCGGAGAAAGAAAATCGAAATCGTCAAATTATGCACTAACTTGATGGAATGCATATATGAGGAACCATGACATTTCTGGGTTGTCACGGAAGAAGTTGAAAACTAAAATTCGAAAGGAATTCTATCCCATTGGGTTTGAGGAGGACTAGTAGATTCGATGGCAGTGCGCCAGGGAAAGGAAAGGGCCAAGCTCTACAAGAATACCCCCAGTAAAAGTACCAAACAAAGGGTTCCACAAGCAAGCTATTAGTCTGGGGATCCCCATTGAGGAGCATCAAACCCTAATGAAAAATCTCTCCCCAACAAACTCATTTTCAAGCCACAAGAAGGGATCTCTTACTGAACGATAGGAAAGTTAGTTCTTCCAGTTGGCATTCATTAGTCCGGTTGGGTAGGAGCATCTGGTTGATCGCCCAACAAAATAGTTGTTTAGCGAATGACTCAACCTATGCATCCGGTATTTACACACTCTACTTCTATTAAAGGTATAAATCACGTAAACTTTTTATTCCCCCTACCCCTGTCTTAATGAAAGAATAGAATTTTTTACTTTGACCTTGCGAGCACCCACTCAAAATAGGAAGGGCGAACTCTTATCTCCCCGATCTCCAGGACCTATTCTGATCGAAGCTATAGGCCCTCTTTCTTTAGGCGAGCTTATTCACCATTAAGTCTGCATACTCTGTTACTCATAGCGAGTCGCTCCGTCCTCCTGTGTAGATGTAGATATAGAGGCACCTTTTTCATTCTGTCTGGTCTGTCTATCACCACAAACCTAGTAATCTCACTTCCAAGAAGACGTGAGACGCCGTGTCAACGAACGGAGGAAGCGTATTCAAGGCACAAGGAGAGCAATAATTCATGGACGGAGGAATATATACTTGTGTGATAAACGCCGAGCGAGCCGAGACCCCACCTCTAGGGGTCTTGGATAACAGCTTTAGCCCTTTCTCGACCACCTGTACGACCTTATCCCATACAGCTTTGACTCCCGACAAGCAGACAACCTTTTTCTTGCTCCCCGAACCTTAGTCATACTCTCTCTCATAATCTTCCTTATCGAAGATATGTTAATTTCCGTAGTCACTATTACTTACTGATCTACGACCACCCTTATCGTATATATGTACCTTTAGTAGTCTGTTATCTCATACGCTACCCTAACTACCATATGTACTTTTCTTCTGCCATCTAATCAACCCATTGATTCAGTCTTGGAAGGTGGTGCGTACCAATGGCGTTTGTTAAGTCTTTGATCTGGGAAGGTGCATACCAATGGTGTTCGTCGGCTATTGCTCTATGGGGGGCTACCAATATCCACCACTTTCATTTTCATCCCTCTTTCAAGGAGTTGCGCGAGTCACTCTATACAGGAAAGAAATGATCAAAGGGCGCTCCGAGAGGGAACAACCCCGAGTAGTAGTTATCTTTATCTTACCTGTAGTTAGCTCGAAAGCTTTTAACCGGCAGGAAAGGCTGGAGGATATAACGATTCTTCTGTTGCCCCCTAAGCCCAGTCTTTCATACTTCCCCTTACCAATCCATCCATTTATGGGTATTACATATCCCCTAAGTGTATTACGAAATCAGTCTTCAATATCCTGTAGGAAGATGAAGTCTAACCCTGCCGATTAAAGCATTAATAGAGAATATCGCGGGTAAGCAAGGCAATTAAGTAGGCTCGACAGAGGAAATGAAGCGAACTCTCCCTTTGGTAGAGGCAGAAAAAGGGAGAAGCTAATGCTTCGAAACCTCATGGACGGGGAATCAAAGTCAACGGTCCTCACAACGAACCTGAGAAGTCAAATCAACGGGACTCACCTCATCACTAAATATAGATTCTACGTTGTGAGCGAATCAAGTCATTTTAAAACGACTCTGGTACTCAAGATCGAATAAAATGCGATTTCAGTAATGCCAATAGAGTTCGTTTTGTTCAATCGGCAAGTCATTCTTGCCTGCTTTGTCTCTGCTTGAAAGCTTCCGTGTTCAAGTGAACGGTCAGGGATTGAAAAGTCAAAGTCAACAAAGTGGAATGCATCATCCGAATCGAGGCAGAAGGCGCGGGGAAAGAAAGAGGTAATTGCTTGTCGTTTTCAACTCCCTCCTATAAGCCTTGGATTGGCTTTCTCAAGATAGGTTTGAAGTCGATTAGTCTAGTTAAGCTAATCCACTTCTTGAATCACATAAAGAGGTTCTTATCGGTCAAAGAAATGAGAATTCGTAGTTTGGTTGGCAGGGGACTTGGCCATTCAGGATTGATCCTAGAAGGTCAACTTATAAACGTATAAACTCATTTTATCACTTTCAATGGCGATAGCCACGAAACTTCTCATAGAAGGGCGAATCAACTTCTTGAATCACTTGTTATAGGCCGGTTTGTTAGCTCAGGGGTTGTTCGCAGGTGAAGTAGTGAATGAAAGAAAAGTCGAAGATTGAGCTAATTCGTCTAAGCCAGTCAACTTCAAATATCTCCTATTCATATATTACTTATAGTATTTTTTTTTATTTCATATTCGAAATAATAAAACCTGATGGTTCCTGTCCTGAAACGAAGGATGCGAAGAAAGTACGTACTGCCGCCTGTCATCATGCTCAATCAGTAAGAAGTTGGCTTCACCTCCGGGGACCAGTCCAGCCTGTGAAGGGAGAGGACTCTGTGGACGGAAGCTACTCTGTTATCTTGCTTTCCTCATTCGCATGAGAGACAGACACATTGTGCACTCAAGATGATGAATGCCACAAGAGAGATAGAAGAAAGAAGATCTGTCTCGATTCTATCTCTATCTTTCGACATCTCATCTCTATAATACGAGAATAGTGGGTGGAGAATCCTTGTGTATTACTAGGAAGGCGGGCTACTTCCGTCTAGCGGTCATGGGAAAGCCAAAACTTGTATATAATAAGTAAATACTGAGATAAGTCAATACTGGGTTGGTCGAGACTCTTTCTTAGTGAAGTGGGAAGACAGTACCGAATCCGATGGGCACAGAAGAAGAAGAAAGGGATGAATGACTAATTCGATCTCTTCTATTGAGGGATAGCACCTACAGTCAGAATGAGATCTCTTCTTTCAGGTAGGTCTCATATATAAGAGAACGGCTGCTAATAGGCCTCCTTGAAGCCTTGCTTACTTTACCAGGGGCAGAATGCCGCACGAGATAACGAGGGACGTTAAGGAGGACGTGGTAGAGGTGATAACTGTCACGTGTGCCAAGGAGATGGCGATTGACATAGAATTTCCTCCTCTGGTTTTAATATGAATTGACTCTGCTTCGGTCACTAGCTCCGTAGGTCCCTAAGCAACTCCTCTCGTCACTAGTCACTATGCCCGAAGGTTAGCAAGCCTGTCCCCAGGTCAGCTGCGAGGTCAGCGAATTGTAACTGGAACTTATGGAACTGGTTATTCACAAAGCCTTATTTTAGGCGGGCAGCTTGCTTCTATGGCTCATGTATGAACAGCAAAACTCATGCAGATTGACCTGGATGATCCCTGGGGTATAAAACTCGTGATATAAGGACACCTTACCTTTCGCTGAACGGAATCAATAGAATTTCTTGGTGACCGGACACCACTTCTTAAAAGGGATTGTCAATAGAGGTATAAACTCCCAGGGTAAGACTTCTCACTAGGTTAGTTCCCCCTTATCTTTTTCAAATGCTTCGGGGAACAACATGTCGAAGGAAGAAGGCTCGGTTGACTTGGCTCAGTTCCTGGATACGCGCACTCAGTCATCTCCTTTCTCCACTAATTCATTCTCTTGATCTTATCAGAAGCCGGAAAAGGCAGGTGTATTGATGAGGGTCTATGTGATGCCTATCGAAATCCAATAGCACACCCTAGGAAGATAGCCCCTTAGGGGAATAGCTTCTAGGAATAGCGCTCCTTAGGCCTACTTTCCATTGTCCCTATCCAGCTATCCTATTAACTGTAGGTCAGACCACAAAGAAGTCGGTCAGTAGTGAGTCCTATTTCAGTAGTAGATAGTCTATATAAATATATAGGAAGAGAGACTGAAAGCAAACAGTTCACTAAGATATCGAAATAGAGCTTCAAGCAAGATGTCCAAATAAGAACATCCACGCCCAGACTGATAAACTATTCATACCAAACGGGTTATACCCATTGATAAGTTGGGAAGAGTTTAACCATAGATAATCTCTTAACCATCCCATCAAATAAGTGGAAGATTCATTAAACTGTGAAACGTTACCCTGCCATAACGTGATGTGTTTCCAATGCCAATAAAAAGTAACC
>JAUJEM010000197.1:447500-462500 GCA_030448935.1 Citrus cavaleriei
GAGCGATTTCGATCACCTAGCAGGCCTTTTATTTGGTAGGTAACATCGCCGAAGCGTATCATCAGATTTGACTACGAAGGAAGGAACTCGAAGTGAGACGGCACCGTCTTGTGCAAGGCAACGATAGTTGGCCCTCTATCATCTTCTATCTGGTAGACTTGGTAAAAGGGCCCCGACTTGACTTATTTCCAGAATTAGAGTTCGACCGCAGCTGCCCCCTTTTTGTGGGGGATCAAGTTCCTTGCCAACTATCGACCCCGATCTCTTTTTCTTTTTATTTGTTTTGGGTATTACCAAACCTAGCTTAGCCTTCGTAAATCACACTAAAGCGGAGCACCCAACTAAAGCCCCCTTAAGGGAAGGGTTAGGTTAGTCAATCCGGCCCGAGACGCGTTCGTTGACAAAACAAAACCGCCGTAGGAATGGAGACCTTTCAATAGAGCGGAGGCGAACTGATCAACGAGAAAGAGGCCCTACTCACTACAAATGAATACACCACAAGATCGAACTGCACTTATGCCTCTCCCGCATCAAGTTGACCGCCCCCTCCCTAAGTAGTGATTCTATCAATCATGTACGTAGGTGGGGCCCTCCATTCTGATTGGTATATCATGAAAAAAGAAAGCCATTTGCACCAGGCGCACTGCGCTTTCCCTTGCCCAGATCTTCGCCTTTCTAAGTCAAGTAATCGTGACCCGCCGAAGACTGGAGCCTCGTAACATGTTGACGAAGACCTCCGAACTGAGGGTTCGATCAGTAGAGGGGACGACTTTGCCTCCCCGGAAGAAGAATAGCCCCGCTCTCTCTCTAGCCGACTGATCCCGTTGATCATATAACTGGGAGGGAACGTGTCACATTAGAGGTGAACGATCAGAGATCTAATCACCACGATGAGGCTGGTCCCTCTTTTAGTAGACTCAGCTATGAATATGAATGAAGAAATGAATGCCGGGCTCTTTCTTTCACTGCTAACCCCAAGAAGTTTCTTAATGCTGATACTTTCTGTTTCGTCGAGCCTCGAGCTTGTGGTCCTCCTTTGAGTGTGGGTTCAATTGGATGAATCCGTCAAGTCAAGGTCAACGTACGTAGCAGCAAGGATGATGCATCGCCTATTTATTTATCGTTCTCGCTCGGGAGCCAAAACGAACACGCCTGCTACCTACTGTACTGGACCTTCGACCAGGCATTCTACCCTTGTCGAATCGGAACCAACCACCACTGCATTGCGCTCGAACAGTTGAGCGGCCAGCAACTTCCGTACACAGATATAGATTCATTCTTCGTAACTGGTCCAACCTCACAACCCTTCGCGGGTTGGTCAGAAGTCAGTCTTGTTTGGAAAGACGGAATTAGACAAAGAAAAGAGAGTGCTCGACCGGAACAACGGCCAACAAGTAATTACATAGATAACTGCTCCTCCCTTTCTCCCTCTTTAAGGTAAGGCTTTAAGGCGAACCGTATGGCGGCTGGAAAGAAAGACGACCTCACCTTCTCGTAGATGGTGTCAGTGAGAGCAACTTTAGTATTCCCCGTTGACCTTCTTTTGTAGATAGAATCTTCAATGAGTGGAAACAAGCAACCTTACTAATAAAGGTGCTTGTTGACTAAGGCCGGCTTTCGAGCCCAAGCCCCTTGTATAGTATAGTCTAGGTTGGGTGCTTGAGCGCATCTTTCTCATATCGATCAAGGCTTTCCTTGAGTTTTCAATAAGGGGCGCGTTAGCTAGGCCGTTTTCTTGCAGGAGTGCTAACGCGCGCCCTTACGTTTTCTTCGCTTGCTCTGCAGTACGAGCACAGAGCCGCGCTCCTTTAATATGATGAGAAGAAGAGGGAATATGGAATATTCTCGACCAAAGGGAGAGGGAATCTTTTTTTTTCTTTTCCGCACCAATCCTTATTTACTACTACATCTTTTTTGGGGTGTATAGCTCAGTTGGTAGAGCATTGGGCTTTTAACCTAATGGTCGCGGGTTCAAGTCCTGCTATACCCAAAACCTACCTTACACTATACTATTTGTAAGGATGCGTAGTAGCGTTCAAAGATCACTCTTTGGCCTGACCAATGCTCCTGCCACTTTCTGTAATTTGATGAATTTTGTTTTTCGCTCTACATTGACCCCTTCCCTTTTCTTGTTGTTTACCTCGATGATATCGTGGTATACAGCCGGACCCTTGAAGAGCATGTTCCACATTTAAGATTAGTCCTGGCCGTGAGCATGAATTGTATTTGAAGCAAAGCAGGAAAAATGCAGCTTCGCTCAGACAGAGATTAAGTTTTTATCGTATTGGGGGTTGCCAGAAAAAAAAGTCAAGGCTATTCTTGAGTGGCCTACGCCCACTAAGGTCACTGAATTGAGATCTTTCTTGGGTTTGGCAAACTATTATCGGCTTTTTATTGGTTATTCGAAGAAAGTAGTAGTGTTAACAGACTTTTTGAATGAAGAAAGACCAGAAAAGGTTTTGGTCTCCTGATTGTCAAATGGCGTTTGACAAGCTGAAGAGAGCCGAGCGAACCAGTGCTTCAGTTACAAGATTATTCTCGCGGTACACACCGATGCCTCAGATTGAGCCGGGTACTTGTTCAAGGAGGGCATCCGGTAGCATTCGAAAGCCGAAAGCTAAGCAAAACAGAGAAGAAAAAAGTATACCCGTTCAAGAGAAAGAAAAGAGATGACAGCAGTAGTTCATAGCCTCAGGATATGGCGCCTTTTAACTGTGCAGGAGAAGAATGCTGTCTTTAGAGTGTTAGACAACAAACTATCTTAAGAGGGCTCTGTATGTGGTAGACAAATGGGTTAATGATCACCAAATGGATGAGGTTCAACTGCATATTCTGAATCTCTCCTTCTCCAGACACTGCTTCAGTCTATAAGTATAGTTTTATTCTTCTCGGCCCTCAACAATTCCACAAAGAATCTTGTAGAAGTTGCCATTGACTTGACCAGGAGCACGCTTGTAGAAATCTAACATCGTCCTCACGAAAGGATGAAACGGCAACCTAAGACCAGACTGAAATTGACCAAAAGCAAGACTTATCTAACCCATATCGCAGGGGTTCACCTAGAGAGTTCCCCCATTCGACATGAATGCAAGGTGGAATGCTATAAAGTAAAATACTTGAGTCCCTCTTTGGGCTCTTTGGACTCAGCCTCAACGAAAATCCTCTTCATCTAGAGCGGGGATCCAAACCTGAGCCCCCTGCTCATGCCCCTGAATACCTAATGGCGGATCTACGACACCCGCCGCAAACCCATCTCTCATTAGCGAAAGCTACCTACCTGGTTTTGCTGCCAGTATAGCACGGTGCTCTTTTTTAGTGTCTTTCTCTATATTCGCTGAACACTTCCAATACCTCACCACACCGATTTCACAGCTCGATTAGAGCAGCTCGACTTTCTTCGCAGCTTTCGAGCCCCTTTATTATATTAGTAAGATAGGGCGAGAGAGGAACGAACTGAACCAAGATTCGAAGACAGAAAACGAGAGTAAAGGTCCTTTTTCTCGTTGACTGGCCCTTGTTGCACTTACTTCATCCTTCTGTTTACTTTACTCTTGCTGAAGTTTGGTTATCGCCCGCTTCTTCCCTTGCGTTGCGGGTCTGATTTTGATGAACTACTCGGGACCACTGCTCGCCTGACAGCTTTTGCTGCTCAACCCGATACCACCGCTTCTCGTACCTTACTACCCCTATCTATAAAGCTGCTCTACCTGGCGCTCACTGCTCATTGCCTTCTTTCTTGTAGACTGGTAAGATGAACGAGAGCCTGTGGCTTTTCGACTTTCTCGGCATGATCTTGCAACTTTTGGAGCCTACCTTTGAGCCCCTGAATCAATTCAACAAAAAGAGGTAAAATCCCCTACCCTAGTTGGGCTGTCTTCGAGCAAGCTCTTAGCTTTCATCGTGAGTGAAAGAGGAATTGAGGCTGATCCAGCTAAGGTGAAAACCATTGTGAATCTATGTCGTCACCTCGTAACCTCAAAGAGTTGCGTAGTCTGCCGGGCCGAGCCGGCTCCAGCCTTTGATCTCAAAAGCTAGAACTCGATGTCAATCCTTTTCCCGTCAAGACGCGAACTTTGTTTGGAGGCCACAGCACAATATGGAATATTACCTCTTCTTCTTGTATATCTCTGTCTCTCCGAACGGGGTAACCCCTTCAACCATTTGGTGGTGGGCCTGAACAAATTGTTTAGTCTTGATCCCATGCCTGCCTTTGATCAGCGGCCCCTAATCGTGATTTCTCATCTGATGATGCCGCTGTTTGGCCCATTATTGGCCTCCGCTTTGGCGAATTCGACCCTGTGGGTCATAAGCTGTCTACAGTGCGCCCACCGCCGCTCATGACAAGCGAGCAGCAGACTAGGTTTCATTATTATAGAGGACTTCTTTTGTGCTACCACGCCTCTCTTGACCTCTGCTTGCATCTCAGTCTGCACTTTCTAAGCCTGACAGCAGAGCGGGCTTATGTGATCTTTGGTGATAACGTTGTTTGTGTCATCGGGACCCATATTAAGTAGCTGAGCAGTCCTCCCTTTTAGATTTAGACTATCTGCCCTTTTTGCGTTCACTTCTTGTCCTTGCCGGGAGGCGGGACGGATTAGGATGGAGACCAATATGTCGGGGTTTTGCAATGGCAGAGATTAGGAACTTCTTTCTAGCCATAGGTAGGAAACTTATTCATTCATATCCTGGCGCGGAGAAGCATCCTATTTATTTTAATAAACGGGTTCGCGGATTCAATCTCCTCGTCAGTTGAGTGCTTTCGCGACTCGACCTCTCCAACCTTCCCAGGGTACATTGTGGAAATTGCTTGCTCAGACACAGTCTTCTCTAACGCTAACGAAACGATTCCTTTTACCAGTTCTCCAGGCCCCTGTGATGCACCATATGACCCGTGCATTCGCCGGGGGGACTTGGCAATGGTGAAGAAATGAAGAAGGTCTACCACTTTCGGCAGCCAGAGTAATGAAATCCTTCCTCAACTACGTCGACCCTCAATCTCACTGGGTATATTGGAATGTTTACCTACAGGGGAATCTCAATGTCCTGAAGTCGTCGGTACAGGGATCGGGGACTCTGCAGCTCAGGAGGGTCAAAGGAAGGACCCGGGAGACGAGGTTTTGAACCAATCAACCTTACTAAAAAAGGGGCAACAATGAAGGAGTGCAGGGGAAATCCCAACCGACATCGACACCTCAGGCTCTGGGGGAAAAAACAGAAAGGCAGGACCGAGAAAAACAAGGCTCGACGAAGTTGAGCTATACAACTTGTTTTTACATTTTACATAACATAATATACACTTATCCTTCTGTATTGGTACATAATTTTTACCTTTCTGTTTTTGAAAAACGAAATTGTAAATCTGATGGAGAAGTGTCAAGGCATTTACAAGAGGGCATTCACCCGATCGTACACTCCCAACTGAATATATGTTGTATATGGAACTCCCACAACTGAAGAAGACCTCTCAGTGTTGGCCTCACCTAATAGCCCACCGGAGCGACCTCACTGGAGACCCTGACGAACGAGACTCTATTCTTTTTTTTCTGTTTCGACCGGACAAGTGTTCAATCTTAAGGCAGGCATCGATATTACTGGAAATCAATAAATATCATATGGGACTGGGATATTCTAGTTTATCAACCTCGGAATCTTTCTTATCGACCTTGGACTCGGAATCGACACTTTTAAAACATGTCTACTGACGCCACTGAGGCCTTCAAAACTATGTGCGTTCCTGGTCCTCACGTTCGTTCTCCAAGCGCGAAGCAGGGGGTTGAACTCCTATTCCTACTATCTCGGAGAACAATAATCCGCCAACAATCATATCTATTCATATTCTTCCCTTGATGATTCATATTCGGATTTATGCACTTCTACTGTAAGTGGCCCAACTAAATGCACTAATCCACCTCAGCTCTACACGCTTCGGCACAGTCTCGCTCCCTAAAGGATGGAATGCCCTCACTATGCTCCCCAGAGTAATCTTACTAAAGAAAGAATATGTCCTTTTGTATGTAGTTCGTTTCCGTCCATGTTCCCGGAATCACATTCATTCTATTCTTTGACAGAGAGTGAAGTGGAAAAACCCTATCGAATTGACTCACAGCCTCTCGCCTCTTGCAAGCTCGCTCAACGCTGCCATTACTACGCTCCTCGTCGTTCTTGAACTCAGCGATATAACAGCGCTCGTGTTTCCTATCAAGAATCGTCTAAACCCTCATCGCCTGCACATTCTTATTGATCGCCAGACTGTTCTTTGAGTGGTACGCTCTGGGAGGCGCTTCGTTATCCCGTTATGATAAATTCCCCAAATCCATGGGTGTCATAAACAGGAAGTGACGATTCATACTCCGAACACCTGGCTGGCCCTGCACTATCACCAGTAAGAGGCAGGGCATGCCTCGGGCTACTTATCTTAGAGTAAGTGAGGCTCTTTTCTGCTTCTGAAACAGAGGTTTTCCTAGCCTGGTTTGCTGAGCACAAAGAAATGGTTCTTCTATGTCTTGGTGGATCATGTGTGCCATGAAGCACCAGGCCCGGTTGAGTCATATAGTGAGTAAACATCACTATGTGACCAATATGGTCTTGATTCCTTCACTTCTTAACCTATCCTAAGGGCATTCCCGATTAGGTGTATCTTCACAGAGGAATCGAACCAATGATCCAAGCCCCAAGGGGAATCTGAAATCAATTTCTTTTGGCTCTTCCCTTAATCTTAAAAATGCTCTTGCTCTTAGGCTCTCAAATCGAGAGGGAGAGATTATACCATCTTCAAGCGCATTCGCCCTCCGTTTTCTTCAAATTTGGATATTCGCTCGTTATTATTTTATTATTAGGCCCTGCTTCATCGATGAAAGCTTCAAGCTTATACTCTTTAGTTGGGTTGGTAACCTTCTGGTGAACCACTAGGATCAAGTTCTCCTCTTAACTATGAGTAGCCCAGGGAAAGGCGATTCTCTGGTCTCTATCATTACATTACTTGTTGACCCGGCCCTTACTCTCTAGAGAGATCGTACTTACATCTATCGAGCAAAGCCGTTTTGACCGAGTATTTCCATCTCCTTAGGGTATCTGGCTTGAACTACTTACTTTCTTTCAACCACTACAATTTGCTTTATAGAAAGCTGCTATCAACATGTGTCTAAACCGCTCTTTTTTGTCTTTCTTAGATCAGCCAGAAAGTACATATACGAAAGAAGAAGTGAAAGATATGAAACAAAGAGCCCTCCCTTGACTCTGAAGTTGCGATTAGTTGCTTTTAGTTACGTATAGATCTATAAGTGCGTGACAGCAGACTCCTTCAAATAGGGGTATTTTACAGCTAAAGCTTCGTGTAATGAATGTAGATTGGTTGATAAGAAAGGATCTAAAGCTCAGCAAATACTACCAGAAAAGCTTTCTTTCTCTTCTAGATTTAGCATACCCAAAATGACAAGCAGCAAGTGGGAGATCATAACAAAGTACCTCACCCGATTCGTGTAGAAAAGAAAAGACAGAAACTCTCATCGCTCATTCTTAATATGGGAATTCTAAATTAGCTATAGGCCACTTCAAGTAAGTCGTCAATTTGAGACTACAGTCCTAGCCATGTATGAAACACCTAAAGCCAAGCCATTCCGCTATCCTTTTCATGCAGCTGCAAAGATCGTCAAGACGCGGGCTCGGCTCCCTAAAAGGGAGAAAGAAAAGACCCCAGGTCGTACCCAATAATCAAAGGGAAGAAGGAGATAAAGCAGCAGGCAAAGTTGTCCTGATGACGCAGGGTTCCTATATATCATATACCATCATCTCGTCCAAAGAAGGCATGTCAGCGGGTGAACGTCTAGTTGGGACCCAGGTGAAGATCTAAAGTGCGAGCGGACATCTCTATCTTAGAAAGGCCAAAAGCACTCAAATGTTTGGAATGGGATACCAAGGACTGAAACTTCCCCCTTCTTCCTATTTAGAAAGCTGAAACGCAATTCCTACAATTGTGAAAGACTCCACAAAAGGATTTGACCACTCATTCTAGTTGCTATGTACACTGGGGCTAGTACATAAACTCGTGTACGCTTCAAGGGAAGGGGAAAAAAAGACCGACGAAAGATCAAAGTAGGTTACGTAGTGAGCCGGTAGTTTGATCATCAGTCAAATGGATTCATCATAAGACGAGCTAATATATGAAACACTTTTCTAGGAATTATGGTGTACTTGCTTTAAAGCACCTGGAATCGATGGTGTGACTGACTCCTCCTTAATAGTAGCTTCCAGTCAGAGAGGGTTTCATTGATCATCTTCGTCTTTTGCAGGAAGCATGGCTCTCACCCCCTTTCCAAGATCAGATCTTGAACCTACATTCTATTAAATCTCAGGTACCTGTCTATGTTACCATCACTTGGTTGCTTCAGAATGTACTAAATCGTCAATACTTGAAAGCACGGACTGGACTTTAGCTCCGCCTTTACTTGAATTCTTTATCTTTATCTAAATTGTATATTTAAAGCTTACTCGCAGCCCTACTATTGATGCTTCATCTGCCACTCTTCTCATAATCTAATGGTGGAACTCTTATTTCTTGAATCATATGCATTGGATTCCCAGGAAGAGACGAAAGATACTCGCGAAGAACAGTCATGGCCAAGTGGATGGAAATAGCATAAATAGAGCCAAGCAAGCCTTCTCTAAAAGAAGCAAGTGCAAGTCCCAGGAAAGCAGCTACTAGCTAATGTCAGAGGACCTTTGCTTGATTCGACTTCTGCCTTTGCCTTGATGGTACAAGTCCATTAGATGACGCCCACAAGAGGCCCTGAGTCGATATCACCTCGCCTGGAAAACTACCCTACCCTTATTTGTGGTGAGCTGCAAATGAAGACATTCTCGTAACGGGAGTGAGTGCATGGCCAGAAGACCAGACATGAAAAAACCTCGCCCTCATGGTAGCCGAAAACCGTTAAAAAGTCAATATTCGTTCCGGCTGGCTATCATACGTACGTACCATTCCTGACCTTACAATAAATGGTCAACTACTCTCAATTCGTACTTTGTTTATTAATGTAGCTCTCCTCCTCCTTGTACAAGGCCCGCCCCTCCCTTAGTAGGGCCCGATTGAATGAGTTGGTTTTCTCATGGTGAGTCTTGGCTACGGAGGGAAAAGGCAAGCAAGTACACTTTGCAAGGTACTCTTCTTACTTGGTGGTTTTATACTTTTGCATTGAAGTACCCGGTCTGGTCAACGTAGCTTCGATCGCCAAGTGCAATTCAAGTTGGTCATGGCGTTACACCAACGGATTATTGCGTGGGTGCCTTCCTTTGGCTCCGAGGCTATTCATATAAGGAGAAAATCTGGGTCATATAAGGGCAAGGATCAAACCAACCGCTTATATATTATGTTGGATTTTCAATAGAAACGAAAGCCTCACGCTGCTGCTGCATATCTTCTGGTTCTTTCTCTAAAAAGGACCATAGGCTCCTCGTCGATCCTAAGCTCGTCGCCTCTCTGGCCTGTGCCGATCGACTACGACGACATGGAAAGAGATAAGATCGGTTCTCTTCTCCGCGGATGGCAGTTTTCCAACCCTCCTTATAAATAAGTAATTGGAATCTTCAAAAGAACTGGAAACACGTCTTCCACTTCTTCTGATGTTATAGCTTGCTTATGCTGCTTATTATACTCTGACTGACAAGCGGAGCAGCCGACCTCACTACGTTCTCCCGTCGCGTCTCCGATCTACGATCGCCTTGCCAACCTGTACTACCCTGGACAACCAGAGTCTGACCTGACCTTCCCCACCAGCTCTAAAGGAGCATCTCCCTCGGAACGGGATACGAAGATAGAGTGGAACCGATTGAAGAGCGTTGAGACCATAGCACAGTCCCTCACTTCTTGATCGGATTGCTTGTGCCTGAAATGAGCCCTTGGCACTGTTGAGACATCGTTCCCTTCCTTAGCACGGTCCACGGATTGAACTCGTTCCCACCTTCCCCTAAAAGTTCTCCTCCCCCGGTCTTGATGTTGGAACCAATCCACGGAATGGGGAATAAGAAGCAAAATGAAAGTCAGTCTTTTAGTAAGCGTATATAAGCAGCTTTTTAGTGTATAAGCAATTCTTTAGTGGCCGCACCGAGTACGGTGGAGGTTGGTTGAAGATGATGTTACGCGGCGTTCAGAACCAGCCTTGAAGTGAATGAATTAGAAAGAACGAAGAAGTAAGGAAATGAGACGACTTTTTCTTGAACTATATCATAAACAGATCTTCCCCTCCACACCAATCACGAGTTTTTCTCCATTCCTCTCGTATATCGTCGTAACGCCCTTAATGCTAGGTTTTGAAAAAGACTTTTCATGTCATTCCCATTTAGGTCCGATTCGGATCCCTCCGTTGTTTCCTTTTCCTCTCGCACCTTTTCCTCGAAATGAGAAAGAAGATGGTACACTCGAATTGTATTATTTAAGTGCTTATTGCTTGCCAAAGATCCTACTTCTACAATTGGTAGGTCACCGGGTTATTCAAATAAGTTGTGTTTTCCGTGGTTTTCCCATGTTACAACTTCTGTACCAATTCGGTCGATCCGGAATGGATCGGTTAAACATTCCATTAGGGAGCCTGGTCTTGACTCTTCTGTGTGGTATTCATTCTCGTTCGGCTCTTGGAATCACATCCAGCAGTGGTTGGAACAGCTCGCAAAATCCAACCACTTCACCTACTTTATTGCCCCCAACCCTTTCTCGTACCTCTATTGAAACAGAATGGTTTCATGTTCTTTCATCGATTGGTTATTCCTCTCCGTTCGTATCTCTTTTTCCAATTTCGGTCTCGATTAGTTTACAAGATTGAATGGCCAATTCTCCTCCGGACCCCCGATTCGATTGTTTTCCAAGAATGTTGAGCCGGGCATGTAAGCCATGTATCTGGGAGGAACTTAAAAGAAGGGTTTCGGTTTCATTCATCTCCTCTGGTCTTAAAGTAAATATACCTATTAATTATTTGAAATGAATTGTAGGATGTGACTATATTACAGCAAAAGGACAGACTCCGTATATTCATAACTTCTGTTCTGCTCTCTTCACTCGAAGTTCACCTTTGCTAGCGAAAGAAAGACTGAAAGTCTATTCTATTAGTACAAAGAGGTGCTATTCACTTTACTCTGATCTCGATCACTTCATGGATGAAGACGACTCTTAATAGATATAGATGGCACCCCTCCTCCTTCCTTTTACCGTTGGGCTACATTTACATTTGGGGTAGATGAGCACCCTTGACTTGCTGCTTGACCAGATCCGGATTCGTTCTATGTCGTCTCAAAGACGTCCGGTTCCCAATGATTGATAAGCGAAGGTTTGTGGTAATAGATACCGGTCCCTTGTTGCAGCTCGGGATGACGCAAGGGCGGTTAAAGTCCTGGTGAAAGAAGGAAGTAAAAACGAGAGTTTTTAGCGTTAATGGGACGGGACTCTCTTAATCTCTTTCATCTTTCTATATATACTCCTTTCCTTACTTACTTTTTGAACTTGCTGCTCATCTTGCTTGAGATCGGTTCTTACGTCGATTAGGTTACCGGCTTGTTTAAAGCAACAATGGGCCCACGGCTTCTCGAAGCCAATCTCGCACTTGACACGCAAGGCAAGAAAGACCTGGCTTTCTTCAAAGGACAGTCAGAAAGGATCTTAGCCAACGGTGACCGGCTCAATGAGCACCTTTGGGCGATGGTTTTTCGATCCTCTCTCTCACTTGAAGAAAGATAGCCACTTTGATTATATACGCAATAATGATAGAGTTCTTTTTTCAGGATAAGGCTAAGGTGAACAAGACCCCAGACGGGTAGTTCAACATAAAATTCTTAGAATGCGGCAGCCTGAAGATGAACAGCACTTGGCTTGGCCGATTTAAGGAAACCTTTCGGAAGAATTCCGCTTTATAAAATTATCTCTTTATGTAAATGAACTATGGGGAATATATGACGAAATAGATTGGAATAGAACGAACCTTTGCATGTTCAAGACCAATCAGTGATCGACTCGGAGAAGGCAGCCACTTCACGAAGGCCAAGAGCGGAGGCAGCTATCCATAAATAGTTGATCCATTCAGGAAGTGGAGATCGATCGCACCTGATCGGTTCATGGGGGAGCCGCGGCAATCATTTCTTTCTGGAAGCTTCTAGGTGTTATCGACGCCCTAGCTTGGTTTGCTTTCGAGCTGGGATGAGTCAGTCCTTCGTTCAGATTTCAGATTCGCATATCAAGACCGAGTGGGAAAGGCACTACCCACTTTCTGGTGGGGGTACAGCCAATTCAAGATCCTTCTATAGTTGCAGATCGAGATGAATATGCTTCTTGCTTTAGAATAACACCTTGAAAACCGAATGAATGAACCAGCGAAGAAAACGTTAGGATCAAGGGCTGGTCGATCGGGAAAGAATGGGGGAATCGAATAAGTATAGCTCACTCTTATCTTATAAGGTAAGGCCTCTTGCTCCCTCTTTCCCAAGAGATCTTGGACCATGGGACCAATGGACCGAGTTTCTTCGACCAATGAAGACAGATGTGAAACCCTTACTCTCGGATCGTTACCAAGCGGAACTCCATTCATGGCGCGGGTACGCGATGAAGGTGCGTGCTCACTTCCTAGGACGGGAGGCCATGGACCAATAATAGCTCTTACCCGGCCCGGTCTCTATGCCTTGGCAGCGGAAGCTATCTTGCATTCCTTCTTCTATTCCCCGTTCTTTCTTTGGCACTTCTACTGGTTGTCGGTAATAGGTAGTCGGTAGGCGGCTTTTGACTCCACGAATGGACTGTCTGGCAAACAAACTGGTGGGCATAATACATAATAGTTGGATTACGGAAATTGTTCACCCAAAGAGCGGAGAGCACCTGCATTCGTTTCGGGCCAAGCAGGTCAAAAACGATAGTCGTCTTTTCCTTCGCGAAGAGATCCGGGGTCATTGGATAGGGTGAAAGGCTAGCTTCTGAATCACAGGTTCCTGGTTCAGATGCCGCTGCATCCGGTGCCGGTGCCAATCACTAAACAAGTCTGTGTAGCAGCTTCGGCCCCCTGACAGAACGGGGGGCTACTCTTTGAATGAAGTTCCGTCCCCTTACTTATAGTATAGGCACGCAGGAGCTCTTCTTAGCATCAGTTCCGTCATGCTTATAGGAGGATGCTATCGAGGAGCCTAACTCGCATTAACGTAGTTATCTCCTGTCCTGCCTATTACTATGAGTTGGGGTTCGTAGAGAACCTAAAGAAGGGACCTTGCTTACTAAGACTGTTTCAAAGTCTAGGGGGTTTACCTACTCGACCGATAGGGAGATGGTCCTGAAGTTGCCTCACATGGTATGGGCGTAAATAGCGCCTCTAGGCCAAGTCAAGTATAACAGCGGATATGATTTCCACATGCCAAACCAACCCCAGACGCTTATTTGACTTGAAAGCCTGAAGCTGATTCAATCTCGTAGCAGCTGTTGATTTTGATTGTCTTGTAGCTGATGAAGCTTGAATTTTGAATTTAAAGCCTAGAACTGTGGAGTGGTGTGTGGGACTCGTGTATGTAGTAGTAGCTAGACTCCGCGTGCCAGCTTCGCTCCCCCCACATTTGTAAACCAATATCCCGTGGTAGACTGACGCTCATCTAGGTCTCCTGCTAAAAAGCATAGGAAAAGTCTTATCTTAGTAAGTAAGCAAGGTTCCATTCCACCCCGGAAGGACTAAACAGAACTCTAAATGGATACACGGGGTGAAGTGATTACTCAATCACTAACACTGACGATAGGTGTTAAGGAGATTTCAAAATCCTTCCCTTTGTGCCCGTTGTCTAATCTTTTTATTAGGACACGGGGTTCCCAGTAAATTTTTGATATCTCCCTCCCCAAGAACCCTTCCCAACCAGTCACATTCTCGCTCGATCCGAGGGGATTTTGGCTACAGAACAACTCCGGGATACTACTCAGGAGGGAAACTACTACCTCTGCTCCACCTCCACTACCACGGGGGACCGTAGCTCGTTCCACACGGAAGGCACTATCACCACTTCCGGGGGAGTCACTTACCCTGGTATTGGAGTTGGCAACGAGCTGCTCTTCTGTTACTAAATCATTTCAGAAAGAAAGACCGGGCAAACCCTATCCCATTCCACGCTAGGTGCCAAACTCACCTTGATGACGACGAATTCCACTAACATTATCCTGCCCACAACATTCCCTGAGAGAAAGCAATCAAATAGTTCTAATTCCTGGCTTACCAGGAATATCCCATTAACTGACTTATATTGGTGCCACATTTAATTCCAAGCAAAGAGAACGGGTAGAGCGGATACGTGCATCAGATGATTTCACAAACCAGATTCGAGAGCTTTCCTGACTTGCACTTTAGGAAGCTCACTTCTATGCTGACTGTGCTTGATGTCTTTTAAGATCGGGGGTTTTGTCGGAATACCCCTTCCCTTACCAGATGGATGAAACGTATATCATCATGACGTCTAGCAAGAGTGGAGCTAACCCCAGTGGACGAAAGAAAGAAGAGGAAAGAGCTTGCCTCTTTGGTTGTTTTAAATAACCAACGTAATCAGTAGTAGTGCTAGGTCGACCTAGTACATATACATAAACTAGTTAGCTAAAGAATATTTAACCACCACGGTACTCTATATCAGTATTCTCATATATAATTATGAGTTCTCACTTTCAAGATGATTGAGTCAACTCTTCTTTCTATACTCGAATCTTGAAACGAGTAGAAAAGGAGTGAAGGGCAGGAGCCGACTGCCCATCTTAAGGGCATTCGTTAAAAAGGGATCCGAAGGAGCGCTGACCTATCACAGTTAGCTCGACTATTTTAGGGGATGTGAGACTCCGGTACATACCGTCAAGCAGTCACGTGCCTCTTCCATCCGTTCGGTCCTCGCTCTCAACGCAAACGGGAATCAGGGAGTCCGCGGGGGTCATACTGATCCGGCTATATCCACAAGTGCACCTATCTTACGAGGGACCATTCGTGTTTAAGTAAGCATTACTCCGCGAAGAAACCC
>JAUJEM010000199.1:0-66003 GCA_030448935.1 Citrus cavaleriei
TTTGCGGCGGACGAACTTGGGGACGGGACCTTCGGGCGCTTATTTTTGGGCGCGGCTGTGCCGCGGCCTATTTTGGCACACGGAGGCCCCTCGCAAACGGAGGCCCCTCGCACCCCCACTCCGGTCCCATTCCGAGTCAGGCGGATGAACATGCCCAGCCCCACCCCAAGGCTATAGCCCACCCGTTTTTGGGCATTTTGCGGCGGACGAACTTGGGGACGGGACCTTCGGCCCCTTATTTTTGGGCGCGAGCAAAGTTCAAGGTCTATTTTTGGTACCGAGGCCCTCGCAGTCTCCTGCCAAAGTCCGAGTCCCCATTAGGATCCAGTAGACTTGGCCAGCCCCACCTCGGCTATAGCTCCACCCTTCGGGGCATTTTGGGAGGGATAGACTTGGGATCGGACCTTCGGGCGCTTATTTTTGGAGCGGCTAAGTCTGCAGAATATTTTGGCACACGGAGGCCCCTTCGCATGAGAGCCCCATTCCGAGTCCGGCTGGACGAATTTGGCCAGCCCCACCCCAATGCCTTTGGCCAACCGCTTGGGCATTCAAGGGCGGGCGAACTTGGGGCCAGGACCTTCGGGCGCTTATTTTGGGGCGCGGCTGTGCCCGCAGCCTATTTTTGGCGCACGGAGGCCCCTCGCAACCCCTTCGGTCCCATTAAGTCGGCGGATGAACATGGCCAGCCCCACCCTAAGGCTATAGCCCATCCGTTTTTGGGCGTTTTCATGCGGACGAACATGGGGACGGACCTTCCGCCGCTTATTTTTGGGCGCGGCTGTGCCCGCTGCCTATTTTTTGGTACATGGAGGCCCCTCACAAACTCGCCCCATTCGAGTCCCAGCCAGATGAACATGGCCAGCCCCTTTGAGGCTATAGCCCACCTTTGGTTTTTTGGGCATTTTGGCGGTTTGAACATGGGGACAGGACCTTCGGCGCTTATTTTGGGCGCGGCTGTGACCGCGGTCATTTTTGGCACATGAGGCCCCTCGCAAAGTCTGGCCCCATTCCGAGTCCGCGGACGAACTTGTGCCAGCCTCTACCCCCAAGGCTATAGCATTTTGTTTTTGGGCATTTTTGCTGCGGGCGAACTTGGGTACGGGACCTTCGAGCGCTTATTTTTGGGCGCGGCTGTGTTCGCGGCCTATTTTTGGCACACGGAGGCCCCTCGAAAAGTCTGGCACCATTCCGAGTCCGGCGGACGAACTTGGCCAGCCCCACCCCCAAGGCTATAGCCCACCCGTTTTTTGGGCATTTTTACGGCGGACGAACTTGGGGACGGGACCTTTGGGTGCTTCTTTTTGGGCGTGGCTGTGCCCGTGGCCTATCTTTGGCACACGGAGGCCCCTCGCAAAGTCTGGCCCCATTCCGAGTCCGGCGGACGAACTGGGCCAGCCCCACCGCCAAGGCTATCGCCCACCCGTTTTTTGGGCATTTTTGCGGCGGACGAACTTGGGGACGGGACCTTCGGGCACTTATTTTTGGGCGCGCCTGTGCCTGCGCCTACCCACAGCACACGGAGGCCCCTCGAAAGTCACGGCCCCATTAGGAGTCCGCGGACGAATCCTGGCCAGCCCACCCCAAGGCTATAGCCCACCTCATTTTTGGGCATTTTGCGGAGGACGAACTTGCGGACGGGACCTTGGGCACTTATTTTTGGGCGCGGCTGTGCCCAAGCCTAGTTTGGCACACTGGACGCCCCTCGCAAAGTCCGGCCCCATTCCGAGTCCAGCGGACGAACTTGGCGGCCAGCCCAAGGCTATAGCCCACCCGTTTTTTGGGCATTTTTGCGGCGGACGAACTTGGGGACGGGACCTTCGGATGCTTATTTTTGGGTGCGGTTGTGCCCGTGGCCTATTTTTGGCACACGGAGGCCCCTCGCAAAGTCTGGCCCCATTCCGAGTCCGGCGGACGAAGTTGGCCAGCCCCACCCCCAAGGCTATAGCCCACCCGTTTTTTGGGCATTTTTGCGGCGGACGAATTTGGGGACGGGACCTTCGGGTGCTTATTTGTGGGTGATGAGCATAATTTATATACATATTTTACCCTTTATTGTATATTTGCTAGTTAATTTTATTTGTTATTTTTAATTAATTAAATTATTTTATTGCATAGGGAATTAATTGAAGATTATGGATGAAAATTACGTACAGAATAACAATTGAACATCATTAAAGATCAAATAAATTTGTGGAAGTAATTAAGGAGATGTGCAAGAAATTCTGTTCGAAAAAACCGAAGCCAATAAATTGAATTTTCCCATGCACATGCGGACAAAGAAGATAAAGAGGTGGAAAGCAATAGAAAGGGACCCGCACTTGACTTTCATGAGTGGAAAAGGAATGAAAATTCTTTTTGGAGTACACGTGATAGAAGCCAAGACAAGTTAAAAGCTTTGCCAGCACATGAAGGATTAAAGGAAGTTTAATTGGGCTTTGCAAGAGTGGGCTGATTTTAGCTTGTGTGAGCAATTCACTAGCTATCATTATTTGACAAGGATTCGGCTAGGGATTAAATATATAAAAGCCAACCTTTGGCTTGAGAATAAGAGGGAGGAGCCAACCTTTGGCTTGAGAACTGGAGACGCAAGGATTCAAGACAGAGAAGAAAATCTGCAGCAATTCGGCTTCCCCATGGCTGAATTTATTTATTTTGTTGCTCCCAATTCAAGTATGTTTAGCTAATTTTCTTATACTAAGGTTAAGGATGAAACCCTATTCAATGAAATAACTATCTTTTTATTTATTTAATTCCCTATATATGTGTTTTAATGTTTATGGTTTTTATTTCACATGATTAATTAGATGTTATTAAAATCTTCTCATCAATTCTGTCATGCATTATTGATTGTTAGGATTAATATTCGATTAATTCTATGCTTAGATCTATAAAGTTTATACATGATTATCTTTGATTTTATGTCTTTCATTAAATTGTTTACATAGAGTGCTTAGGAAAACTTTGACTCTTTGTTATTCAATATGTTTACATGGGATGCTTAGATGTCATATTATCGCGTAAAAGAACCTACATTAGATTTAATTACTTGGACTTAATTGTTATATCCATGAGATGACATAGATTGATTTCGAGTTGTCACTCTAAAATTGGGGATTAATTAATAATTAGATAATTACTAGTTGAATAGTGGTGGATTCTGAAACCTTGGTAATTCTTATCTTATTGAATTCTCCTTTATTTTAATTTCCTTAGTTTAATTGGTTTAATTTTCTTAAAAACTCAATTTGCTCAACTAGGTTAGAATTAATATTAATTTTAGATTTAAATTAGACTTTTCAATTTATAACAATCCCTGTGGGATCGACTATAATTCGTTACTATTCTATCTCTAGATTCGTGTGACTTTGTAAAGTATAATAAAATTTTCACAACAAGTTTTTGGCGCCGTTGCCGGGGATTGTGCTAGAAAGTCAGTTTAATCTAGGTTGATTTGATTCTTCCACTAGTTATAATTTAGGTTGTCTTTTATTTTTTTAATTAAAAAACAAAAAAACAAAAAAAAAACTTTTATTTGTCTTTAAATTCATTGTTTGATTGTTTGATTTTTTTTAATTTCGTTTATTCTCATTATTGTTGGTTTATTTTATTTTATTTTATTTTTCTTTCTTTCCTTGTCTGGTTAGTTTATGAGTGTTTGGGAACGTGATTCAACAAATCGTTTGGTTAAAAGAGAGTCGAAAATTAATAGTAGTCAAACTAGTTCTTTAGAAGTGATGGATGACCCAAATAGACTATTGCCAATACTTCCACCAGCGCAAGCAGAGAAAACCCTTAGCGAATATTTTTCACCACTTGCAGCCAACCAACCATCTTGTATTGTGTTGCCACAAACTACAGCAACACACTTTGAACTTAAGCCCTCAGTCATTCAACTTTTACCATCTTTCCATGGGTTAGAGAGAGAGGATCCATATTTGCACATTAAGGAATTTCTTGACATATGCTCTACATTTCATTTTCAAAATTTTAATGATGAGTCAATTAAGCTTCGTATGTTCCCTTTCTCATTAAAAGACAAAGCGAAAGCTTGGTTGAATTCGCTTCCTGCTGGGTCTATAACTACATGGGATGAATTGAGTAATAAGTTCCTCACTAAGTTTTTCCCTATGTCTAAAACAAATGCCCTTAGGAGAGAGATAAGTGATTTTTATCAAAGAGAGGGTGAGCAATTTTATGAGTGTTGGGAAAGATTTAATGATTTACTCCTTAAGTGTCCCCACCATGGTTTTGAGAAATGGAGACTTATACAATGCTTTTATAACGGTTTAACCATGTCAAATCGTCATATGGTAGAGTCTATGAATGGTGGGAGATTTTTGAACCTACATGAAGGGGCTGCATGGGATTTCTTTAATTCACTTTCTGAAAATTCTCAACAGTGGGATTTTTCAAATCAAAGGGAAAAATTATCTCAAGTTTCTAGAAAGGGTCTATACGAAGTTAAGGATGACTTTGATGTGAAAGCCACTCTAGCTACACTTTCTAGGAAAGTGGATGCCTTAGCTCTGAACCAATCCATGAATCATCATCCTAGTGTAGCTAATGAGGTTTGTTCTATTTGTTCTAACTTGTCTCATACAGCACAGAATTGTCCATCATTACCAGCCTATCAAGAGGCTTATTCTGAGCAGGTACATGCCTTACAATCATATGAGAAAACCTCCAATAGTCCATATTCATCCACATATAATCCTAATTGGAGGAATCACCCGAATTTTTCTTGGAAACAAAATCAACTTTTGTTAAACCAAGGAGGACAACAATTTAGCTTGCCCAATCAACAATTTGTCCTTCCTAACCAAGTATATCCTCCTGCCCAACAACCTATGTCTCAATTTGTTGCACCCCAACAAAGAAAGCCTTCTTTAGAGGATACACTTCAAAGTTTCATTCAGTCAACCCAACAAGCTTTTCAGTCAAACACTCAAGCTATTCTAAAGCTTGAACATCAATTGGGTCAATTAGCAACTACTGTAGCTGAGAGAGAAAAAGGAAAATTTCCAAGTCAACCAATTCCTAATCCCAAAGGAGTGCACGAAGTTGGATCGAGTTCAAGTCATCAGCATGAAGAAGCAAAATCTGTTATGACCTTGAGAAGAGGAAAATTATTTGACAACAAGGTGGAGGTTCCAACAAGGAAGACATCTGAACCTACTTCTTCAGATCCAGTTTCATCACAAGACTCATCACCAAATGATCCAGAAGAGAGTGGCCCACCAGCCTACATTCCCAAGGCTCCTTTTCCTCAAAGGTTAACAAAGGTAAAGAAAGAGACTTCAACATGTGAGATTATGGAAATCTTCAAGCAGGTAAGTATAAACATTCCTTTACTCGATGCTATTAAGCAAGTTCCTTCATATGCCAAGTTTTTGAAAGATTTATGCACTAAAAAGAGAAACTTGCATGTCACCAAAAAGGCATTTTTAACTGAACAAACTAGCAATTTACTTCAATGTAAAATGCCACCAAAATTTAAGGATCCAGGTTCTCCTACTATCTCATGTGTTATAGGAAACCAATGTTTTGATAAAGCATTATTGGATTTGGGTGCTAGTGTTAATCTCTTGCCTTATTCTGTTTACATGCAACTTGGACTAGGGGAATTAAAGCCAACGTCCATTGTTTTGCAACTTGCCGATAGATCAATGAAAATACCTCGTGGTATTATAGAGGATGTGTTGATACAGATTGACAAATTTTATTATCCTGTTGATTTTATTGTTATTGATACTCAGCATGTACAAGATCCTAAGAAACACACCCCAGTTATTCTAGGTCGTCCTTTCTTAGCTACAGCTGATGCTCATATTAGTTGCAGGACTGGAAACATGCAATTGTCTTTTGGTAACATGACCATGGAATTAAACATTTTTAATGTTCCCAAGCAGGCACAAGAAGATGATGAAGTCGTTGAAGTAGATATGATAGAAGCATCAATTGATGACTCACTTATTTCTAACCACCGTGATAATCCATTAACACCATGCACAACTAACTCTGATTTCTCTGTTGATGTTGACAGTGGTATTGGAGAAGTTAATGCTTTACTTGATTCGACTCTTCTCATAGATCTAATTAAGTGGAAAGAAAAGATTGAGCCACTTCCTCCTGAAGAGAAAATTGAACCATTCAAGTTGGAGTTACTTCCTAAAAAAGTACAACATAGGTCACATTCTGACATGAAAAAAGTGGTAAGATTTAAAGTGCTTAAATTATTAGATTTTTATACTACTTCAGATAACTCTCAGGAAAGTTTGGAACAGAAGAGATCAAGGCAGTGCGATATTGATGAGTTTCATTACCATCATCATTTTTTAGATAAAATGCTCCAGTGCTTAGTCAATTATGTTTTCTGGCATTTTCTATATAATTGCTTTGGTTTTCACCACATTCTTATTGATCCTGGTTGATTTGTTGTTTACATTAATTAGTTAGTTAGTAGGATTTTTTTATTTTTTTTATTTATATTTCTTCTAACGTTTTCTTTTAGTTGTCATTTTGTTTTAAGCTTTCTCAGCCCATCCAGGTGTGTTCTCTCCAACTTTCTTTTTATTATTTATGTTTTGTTATTATTTTTTCTTCTCTCATTTGCATATCTTTTGTTTGTGAAACATTGAGGACAATGTTTCGAATAAGTTTGGGGGTGGGAATAGTGTGTGCTTTGGTTGTTATTAAAAAAATCAAAAAAATTAAAAAAAAATGTTTTTTTTTTCCTTTTGTTTTTATGTGAAAAGCCGATGATAAGAATTTGATTGACAATGAATATGGTTTTTAGAAAGGGTTGAATATTGTCTTAGTTTATACTTGATTCTTGTGTTAGTTCCTCTTGATTGGGATTCTTTAAACTATGAGCACTAATATCAGTTCTTTCATAATTTTGACTTGAAATTTGAGATTGACGCAGCCTGAGTTGAGAATTTTAGATAGAGTAAATGACTGTTTGTCTTGATTCTTATCTCCACAATACAAAATAGTATACACGGGCGCCAAAGTCAGAAATAGCTACCTATAACCCTTAAGAGTGAAGCTATCCTTGAGTAATTTGGGCCTATGTACCACAAGTATGTAGAGGATAATCTACCATGAGAAGAAAGCTACCTTAAGGGGTAGAGTGAAAGCTCCTGACTATGGTTAAAAAAAAAAAATGCAAAAAAAAAAAAATTTCAAGTGCATGTGCTGAAAAAAAAAATCAAAAGAAAATGCACATAAAAGCTTGTGAGAAAAAAAAAATGGAGATCAAGATGATAAGATTAGTTTGACCTACTCTTTTCTTTGTTCGAAATAAAGGCTGTTGATGTTGAGGATTTTGGGAATTGATTTGATTGAATTGATTTCACACACACACTACAAGAATCAAAAGAGAGATGGGATTGATTATTGAATTAAAGTTAGAACTTTGCCAATATTTGAAATTTTCTTTGAGCTATATAATTTATGCAATCCCTGAGGCTATCTTCATGTTTTGTTTAAAGTTTGTTGTTCTTTTCATTTCATTTTATTGTTTTTCAAAAAAAAAAAAAATGATGTTTGTGGGTATCATCACTGAAGCCCTCACGAGACTATAACTCGTCCACTAGGGCCGCCTAGGGGTTTAAAGGCTTGTTGCATACGCTAAATGCAATCGCGATTACCTGCGAAAGTGGTTTAGTTAGGATTTACTTTTTGTTTCATTGTTTTTATTTTTTTATTTTTAGTTTTAGTTTTGCTCGAGGGCTAGCAAAATCTAAGTTTGGGGGTATTTGATGAGCATAATTTATATACATATTTTACCCTTTATTGTATATTTACTAGTTAATTTTATTTGTTATTTTTAATTAATTAAATTATTTTATTGCATAGGGAATTAATTGAAGATTATGGATGAAAATTACGTACAGAATAACAATTGAACATCATTAAAGATCAAATAAATTTGTGGAAGTAATTAAGGAGATGTGCAAGAAATTCTGTTCGAAAAAACCGAAGCCAATAAATTGAATTTTCCCATGCACATGCGGACAAAGAAGATAAAGAGGTGGAAAGCAATAGAAAGGGACCCGCACTTGACTTTCATGAGTGGAAAAGGAATGAAAATTCTTTTTGGAGTACACGTGATAGAAGCCAAGACAAGTTAAAAGCTTTGCCAGCACATGAAGGATTAAAGGAAGTTTAATTGGGCTTTGCAAGAGTGGGCTGATTTTAGCTTGTGTGAGCAATTCACTAGCTATCATTATTTGACAAGGATTCGGCTAGGGATTAAATATATAAAAGCCAACCTTTGGCTTGAGAATAAGAGGGAGGAGCCAACCTTTGGCTTGAGAACTGGAGACGCAAGGATTCAAGACAGAGAAGAAAATCTGCAGCAATTCGGCTTCCCCATGGCTGAATTTATTTATTTTGTTGCTCCCAATTCAAGTATGTTTAGCTAATTTTCTTATACTAAGGTTAAGGATGAAACCCTATTCAATGAAATAACTATCTTTTTATTTATTTAATTCCCTATATATGTGTTTTAATGTTTATGGTTTTTATTTCACATGATTAATTAGATGTTATTAAAATCTTCTCATCAATTCTGTCATGCATTATTGATTGTTAGGATTAATATTCGATTAATTCTATGCTTAGATCTATAAAGTTTATACATGATTATCTTTGATTTTATGTCTTTCATTAAATTGTTTACATAGAGTGCTTAGGAAAACTTTGACTCTTTGTTATTCAATATGTTTACATGGGATGCTTAGATGTCATATTATCAAGCAGAAAAAGAACCTACATTAGATTTAATTACTTGGACTTAATTGTTATATCCATGAGATGACATAGATTGATTTCGAGTTGTCACTCTAAAATTGGGGATTAATTAATAATTAGATAATTACTAGTTGAATAGTGGTGGATTCTGAAACCTTGGTAATTCTTATCTTATTGAATTCTCCTTTATTTTAATTTCCTTAGTTTAATTGGTTTAATTTTCTTAAAAACTCAATTTGCTCAACTAGGTTAGAATTAATATTAATTTTAGATTTAAATTAGACTTTTCAATTTATAACAATCCCTGTGGGATCGACCTCGTTACCACTATTCTATCTCTAGATTCGTGCGCTTGCGAGTATAATAAAATTTTCACAACAGTGGGCGCGGCTGTGCCCGCGGCCTAGTTTTGGCACACGGAGGCCCCTCGCAAAGTCTGGCCCCATTCCGAGTCCGGCGGACAAACTTGGCCAGCCCCACCCCCAAGGCTATAGCCCACCCGTTTTTTGGGCATTTTTGCGGCGGACGAACTTGGGGACGGGACCTTCGGGCGCTTATTTTTGGGCGCGGCTGTGCCCGCAGCCTATTTTTGCCACACGGAGGCCCCTCACAAAGTCTGGCCCCATTCCGAGTCCGGCGGACGAACTTGGCCAGCCCCACCCCCAAGGCTATAGCCCACCCGTTTTTTGGGCATTTTTGCGGCGGACGAAGTTGGGGACGGGGCATTCGGGGGCTGGAGACGGGACCTTTGGGGGCATATTTTTGGGCGCGGCTGTGCCCGCGGCCTATTTTTGCCACACGGAGGCCCCTCGCCAAGTCTGGCCCCATTCCGAGTCCGGCGGACGAACTTGGCCAGCCCCAACCCCAAGGCTATAGCCCACCCGTTTTTTGGGCATTTTTGCGGCGGACGAACTTGGGGACGGGACCTTCGGGGACTTATTTTTGGGCGCTGCTGTGACCGCGGCCTATTTTTGGCACACGGAGGCCCCTCGCGAAGTCTGTCCCCATTCCGAGTCCGGCGGACGAACTTGGCCAGCCCCACCGCCAAGGCTATAGCCCACCCGTTTTTTGGCCATTTTTGCGGCGGACGAACTTGGAGACGGGACCTTTGGGGGCATATTTTTGGGCGCGGCTGTGCCCGCTGCCTATTTTTGGAACACGGAGGCCCCTCGCCAAGTCTGGCCCCATTCTTAGTCCGGCGGACGAACTTGGCCAGCCCCACCCCCAAGGCTATAGCCCACCCGTTTTTTGGGCATTTTTGCGGCGGACGAACTTGGGGACGGGACCTTCGGGCGCTTACAGGCGCGGCTGCGCCCGCGCCTATTACAGCACACGGAGGCCCCTCGCAAAGTCTGGCCCCATTTCGAGTCCGGCGGACGAACTTGGCCAGCCCCACCCCCAAGGCTATAGCCCACCCGTTTTTTGGGCATTTTTGCGGCGGACGAACTTGGGGACGGGACATTCGGGGGCTTATTTTTGGGCGCGGCTGTGCCCGCGGCCTATTTTTGGCACACGGAGGCCCCTCTCAAAGTCTGGCCCCATTCCGAGTCCGGCGGACGAACTTGGCCAGCCCCACACCCAAGGCTATACCCCACCAATTTTTTGGGCATTTTTGCGGAGGACGAACTTGGGGACGGGACCTTCGGGCCCTTATTTTTGGGCGCGGCTGTGCCCGCGGCCTATTTTTGGCACACGGAGACCCCTCACAAAGTCTGGCCCCATTCCGAGTCCGGCGGACGAACTTGGCCAGCCCGACCCCCAAGGCTATAGCCCACCCGTTTTTTGGGAAATTTTGCGGCGGACGAACTTGGGGACGAGACCTTCGGGCGCGGCTGTGCCCGCGGCCTATTTTTGGCACACGGAGGCCCCTCATAATGTCTGGCCCCATTCCGAGTCCGGCGAACGAACTTGGCCAGCCCCACCCCCAAGGCTATAGCCCACCCGTTTTTTAGGCATTTTTGCGGCGGACGAACTTGGGGACGGGACCTTCGGGTGATTATGTTTGGGTGCGGCTGTACCCGCGGCCTATTTTTGGTACACGGAGGCCCCTCGCAAAGTCTGGCCCCATTCCGAGTCCGCGGGGACGGGCAGCATTCCCACCCAAGGCTATAGCCCACCCGTTTTTTGGGCATTTTTGCGGCGGACGAACATGGGGACGGGTCCTTCGGGCACTTATGTTTGGGCGCAGCTGTGCCCGCGGCCTATTTTTGGTACACGGAGGCCCCTTGCAAAGTCTGGCCCCATTCCGAGTCCGGAACTTGGCCCCGCCCCGAACTTGGAGACAAGGACCTTTGGGGGCATATTTTTGCGAACTTGGGGGCGTGCTCGGGCCTTATTTTTGCCCAGCCTATTTTTGGCACACGGAGGCCCCTCGCCAAGTCTGGCCCCATTCCGAGTCCGGCGGATGAACTTGGCCAGCCCCAACCCCAAGGCTATAGCCCACCCGTTTTTTGGGCATTTTTGCGGCGGACGAACTTGGGGACGGGACCTTCGGGGACTTATTTTTGGGCGCTGCTGTGCCCGTGGCCTATTTTTGGCACACAGAGGCCCCTCGCGAAGTCTGGTCCCATTCCGAGTCCGGCGGACAAACTTGGCCAGCCCCACCCCCAAGGCTATAGCCCACCCGTTTTTTCGCCATTTTTGCGGCGGACGAACTTGGAGACGGGACCTTTGGGGGCATATTTTTGGGTGCGGCTGTGCCCGCGGCCTATTTTTGGCACACGGAGGCCCCTCGCCAAGTCTGGCCCCATTCCGAGTCCGGCGGACGAACTTGGCCAGCCCCACCCCCAAGGCTATAGCCCACCCGTTTTTTGGGCATTTTTGCGGCGGACGAACTTGGGGACGGGACCTTCGGGGACCTATTTTTGGGCGCTGCTGTGACCGCGGCCTATTTTTGGCACACGGAGACCCCTCGCGAAGTCTGGCCCCATTCCGAGTCCGGCGGACGAACTTCGCCAGCCCCACCCCCAAGGCTATAGCCCACCCGTTTTTTGGCTATTTTTGCGGCGGACGAACTTGGAGACTGGACCTTTGGGGGCATATTTTTGGGCGCGGCTGTGCCCGCGGCCTATTTTTGGCACACAGAGGCCCCTCGCCAAGTCTGGCCCCATTCCGAGTCCGGCGGACGAACTTGGCCAGCCCCACCCCCAAGGCTATAGCCCACCCATTTTTTGGGCATTTTTGCGGCGGACGAACTTGGGGACGGGACCTTCGGGCGCTTATTTTTGGGCGCGGCTGTGCCTGCAGCCTATTTTTGGCACACGGAGGCCCCTCGCAAAGTCTGGCCCCATTCCGAGTCCGGCGGACAAACTTGGCCAGCCCCACCCCCAAGGCTATAGCCCACCCGTTTTTTAGGCATTTTTGCGGCGGACGAACTTGGGGACGGGACCTTCGGGCGCTTATGTTTGGGCGCGGCTGTGCCCGCGGCCTATTTTTGGTACACGGAGGCCCCTCGGAAAGTCTGGCCCCATTCCGAGTCCGGCGAACCAGCCAGCCCCTTGAAGGAGCCCACCCGGGGCATTTTCGGGGACTTATTGGGGACGGGTCGGGGACTTATTTTTGTGACCGCGGCCTATTTTTGGCACACGGAGGCCCCTCGCGAAGTCTGGCCCCATTCCGAGTCCGGCGGACGAACTTGGGTACGGGACCACCCCCAAGGCTATAGCCCACCCGATTCTTGGGCATTTTTGCGGCGGACGAACTTGGGGACCGGACCTTTGGCCGCTTAATTTTGGGCGCGGCTGTGACCGCTGCCTATTTTTGGCACACGGAGGGCCCTCGCAAAGTCTGGCCCCATTCCGAGTCCGGCGGACGAACTTGGCCAGCCCCACCCCCAAGGCTATAGCCCACCCGTGTTTTGGCCATTTTTGTGGCGGACGAACTTGGGTACGGGACCTTCGGGCGCTTATTTTTGTGCGCGGCTGTGCCCGCGGCCTATTTTTGGCACACGGAGGCCCCTCGCAAAGTCTGGCCCCATTCCGAGTCGGACGGACGAACATGGCCAGCCCCACCCCCAAGTCTATAGCCCACCCGTTTTTTGGGCATTTTTGCGGCGGACGAACTTGGGGACGGGACCTTCGGGCGCTTATTTTTGGGCGCGGCTGTGCCCGTGTCCTATTTTTGCCCCACGGAGGCCCCTCGCAAAGTCTGGCCCCATTCCGAGTCCGGCGGACGAACTTGGCCAGCCCCACCCCCAAGGCTATAGCCCACCCGTTTTTTGGGCATTTTTGCGGCGGACGAACTTGGGTACGGGACCTTCGGGCGCTTATTTTTGTCTTGGCAGCTGTTTGTTGCCTATTTTTGCCACACGGAGGCCCCTCGCAAAGTCTGGCCCCATTCCGAGTCGGACGGACGAACATGGCCAGCCCCACCCCCAAGTCTATAGCCCACCCGTTTTTTGGGCATTTTTGCGGCGGACGAACTTGGGGACGGGACCTTCGGGCGCTTATTTTTGGGCTCTGGTGTTCCCTTGTCCTATCTTTGCCCCACGGAGGCCCCTCGCAAAGTCTGGCCCCATTCCGAGTCCGGCAGACGAACTTGGCCAGCCCCACCCCCAAGGCTATAGCCAACCCGATTCTTGGGCATTTTTGCTGCGGACGAACTTGGGGACGGGACCTTCGGGCGCTTATTTTTGGGCGCGGCTGTGCCCGCGGCCTATTTTTGGCACACGGAGGCCCCTCGCAAAGTGTGGCCCCATTCCGAGTCCGGTGAACGAACTTGGCCAGCCCCACCCCCAAGGCCATAGCCCACCCGTTTCTTGGGCGTTTTTCCGGCGGACGAACTTGGGGACGGGACCTTCGGGCGCTTATTTTTGGGCGCGGCTGTGTCCGCGGCCTATTTTTGGCACACGGAGGCCCCTCGCAAAGTGTGGCCCCATTCCAAGTCCGGCGGACGTACTTGGCCAGCCCCAACCCCTAGGCCATAGCCCAACCGTTTTTGGGCATTTTTGCAGGCGGACGAACTTGGGGGACGGGACCTTGGGCGCTTATTTTTGGGCGCGGCTGTGGCCGTGGCCTATTTTGCACCCACGGAGGCCCCTCGCAATGTCTGGCCCCATTCCGAGTCGGTCGGACGAACATGGCCAGCCCCACCCCCAAGGCTATAGCCCACCCGTTTTTTGGGCATTTTTGCGGCGGACGAACTTGGGGACGGGACATTCGGGCACTTATTTTTGGGCGCGGCTGTGCCTGCAGCCTATTTCTGGCACACGGAGGCCCCTCGCAAAGTCAGGCCCCATTCCGAGTCCGGCGGACAAACAGCCAGCCCCACCCCAAGGCTATAGCCCACACGTTTTTTGGGAATTTATGCGGCGGACGAACTTGGGGACGGGACCTTCGGGCGCTTATTTTTGGGCGCGGCTGAGCCCGCGGCCTATTTTGGCACACGGAGGCCCCTCGCAAAGTCATGCCCCATTCCAAGTCCGACGGACGAACTTGGCCAGCCCCCCCCCAAGGCTATAGCCACCCGTTTTTGGGCATTTTTGCGGCGGACGAACTTGGGGACGGGACCTTCGGGCTCTTATTTTTGGGTGCGGCTGTGCCCGCAGCTTATTTTTGGCACACGGAGGCCCCTCACAAAGTCTGGCCCCATTCCGAGTCCGGCGGATGAACTTGGCCAGCCCCACCCGCAAGGCTATAGCCAACCCGATTCTTGGGCATTTTTGCTGCGGATGAACTTGGGGACGGGACCTTCGGGCTCTTATTTTTGTGCGCGGCTGTGCCCGTGTCCTATTTTTGGCCCACGGAGGCCCCTCGCAAAGTCTGGCCCCATTCCGAGTCCGGCAGACGAACTTGGCCAGCCCCACCCCCAAGGCTATAGCCAACCCGATTCTTGGGCATTTTTGCTGCGGACGAACTTGGGGACGGGACCTTCGGGCTCTTATTTTTGGGTGCGGCTGTGCCCGCAGCTTATTTTTGGCACACGGAGGCCCCTCGCAAAGTCTGGCCCCATTCCGAGTCCGGCGGACGAACTTGGCCAGCCCCACCCCCAAGGCTATAGCCCACCCGTTTTTTGGGCATTTTTGCGGCGGACGAACTTGGGTACGGGACCTTCGGGCGCTTATTTTTGGGCACAGCGGGCGCGGCTGTGCCCGCGGCCTATTTTTCGCACACGGAGGCCCCTCGCAAAGTCTGGCCCCATTCCGAGTCCGGCGGACGAACTTGGCCAGCCCCACCCCCAAGGCTATAGCCCACCCGTTTTTTGGGAATTTTTGCGGCGGACGAACTTGGGGACGGGCCATTCGGGCGCTTATTTTTGGGCGCGGCTTATTTTTAGTACACGGAGGCCCCTCGCAAAGTCTGGCCCCATTCCGAGTCCGGCGGATGAACTTGGCCAGCCCCAACCCCAACCCCAAGGCTATAGCCCACCCGTTTTTTGGGCATTTTTGCGGCGGACGAACTTGGGGACGGGACCTTCGGGCGCTTATTTTTGGGCACAGCGGGCGCGGCTGTGCCCGCGGCCTATTTTTGGCACACGGAGGCCCCTCGCAAAGTCTGGCCCCATTCCGAGTCCGGCGGACGAACTTGGCCAGCCCCACCCCCAAGGCTATAGCCCACCCGTTTTTTGGGCATTTTTGCGGCGGACGAACTTGGGGACGGGACCTTCGGGCGCTTATTTTTGGGCGCGGCTGTGCCCGCGGCCTATTTTTGGCACACGGAGGCCCCTCGCAAAGTCTGGCCCCATTCCGAGTCCGGCGGACGAACTTGGCCAGCCCCACCCCCAAGGCTATAGCCCACCCGTTTTTTGGGCATTTTTGCGGCGGACGAACTTGGGTACGGGACCTTCGGGTGCTTATTTTTGTGCGCGGCTGTGCCCGTGTCCTATTTTTGGCCCACGGAGGCCCCTCGCAAAGTCTGGCCCCATTCCGAGTCCGGCAGACGAACTTGGCCAGCCCCACCCCCAAGGCTATAGCCAACCCGATTCTTGGGCATTTTTGCTGCGGACGAACTTGGGGACGGGACCTTCGGACTCTTATTTTTGTGCGCGGCTGTGCCCGTGTCCTATTTTTGGCCCACGGAGGCCCCTCGCAAAGTCTGGCCCCATTCCGAGTCCGGCAGACGAACTTGGCCAGCCCCACCCCCAAGGCTATAGCCAACCCGATTCTTGGGCATTTTTGCTGCGGACGAACTTGGGGACGGGACCTTCGGGCTCTTATTTTTGGGTGCGGCTGTGCCCGCGGCCTATTTTTGGCACACGGAGGCCCCTCGCAAAGTCTGGCCCCATTCCGAGTCCGGCGGATGAACTTGGCCAGCCCCACCCCCAAGGCTATAGCCCACCCGTTTTTTGGGCATTTTTGCGGCGGACGAACTTGGGTACGGGACCTTCGGGCGCTTATTTTTGGGCGCGGCTGTGCCCGCGGCCTATTTTTGGCACACGGAGGCCCCTCGCAAAGTCTGGCCCCATTCCGAGTCCGGCGGACGAACTTGGCCAGCCCCACCCCCAAGGCTATATGCCCACCCGTTATTTGGGCATTTTTACGGCGGTCGAACTTGGGGACGGGACCTTCGGGCGCTTAATTTTGGGCGCGGCTGTGCCGCAGTCTATTTTTGGCACACGGAGGCCCCTCGCAAAGTCTGGCCACATTCCGAGTACGGCGGACGAACTTGGCCAGCCCCGCCCCCAAGGCTATAGCCCACCCATTTTTGGGCATTTTTGCGGCGGACGAACTTGGGGACGGGACCTTCGGGCGCTTATTTTTGGGCGCGGCTGTGCCCACGGCCTATTTTTGGCACACGGAGGCCCCTCGCAAAGTCTGGCCCCATTCCGAGTCCGGCGGACGAACTTGGCCAGCCCCACCCCCCAAGGCTATAGCGTTTTTGGGCATTTTTTTTGGGCATTTTTTGGCGCGGCTGACTTATACTTGGCCTGCCCCACCCCGGAGGCCTATAGTCTGGCCCGTTTTTGGGCATTTTTGCGGGCGGACTTGGCCAGCCAGCCCGGTCCCGGGCCTATAGCCCTTATTTTTTGGGCATTTTGCGGCGGGCGAACTTGGGGCGGGACCTTCGGGCGCTTATTTTTGGGCGCGGCTGTGCCACGGAGGCACACGGAGGCCTCTCGTAAAGTCTGGCCCCATTCTGAGTCCGGCGGACGAACTTGGCCAGCCCCACCCCCAAGGCTATAGCCCACCCGTTTATTGGGCATTTTTGCGGCGGACGAACATGGGGACGGGAGCTTATTTTTGGGCGCGGCTGTGCCCGTGGCCTAGTTTTGGCACACGGAGGCCCCTCGCAAAGTCTGGCCCGATTCCGAGTCCGGCGGACGAACTTGGCCAGCCCCACCCCCAAGGCTATAGCCCACCCGTTTTTTGGACATTTTTGCGGCGGACGAACTGGGGGACGGGACCTTCGGGCGCTTATTTTTGTGCGCGGCTGTGCCCGTGGCATACTTTTGGCACACGGAGACCCGTCGCAAAGTCTGGCCCCATTCCGAGTCCGGCGGACGAACTTGGCCAGCCCCACCCCCAAGGCTATAGCCCACCCGTTTTTTGGGCATTTTTGCGGCGGACGAACTTGGGGACGGGACCTTCGGGCGCTTATTTTTGGGCGCGGCTGTGCCCGTGTCAGCTTTTTCGGCACATGGAGGCCCCTCGCAAAGTCTGGCCCCATTCCAAGTCCGGCGGACGAACTTCGCCAGCCCCACCCCCAAGGCTATAGCCCACCCGTTTTTTGGGCATTTTTGCGGCGGACGAACTTGGGGATGGGACTTCGGGCGCTTATTTTTGGGAGCGGCTGTGCCCGTGGCCTATTTTTGGCACACAGAGGCCCCTCGCAAAGTCTGGCCCCGTTCCAAGTCCGGTGGACGAACTTGGCCAGCCCCACCCCCAAGGCTATAGCCCACCCGTTTTTTGGGCATTTTTGCGGCGGACGAACTTGGGGACGGGTGCTTAGTTTTGGGCGCGGCTGTGCCCGCGGCCTATTTTTGGCACACGGAGGCCCCTCGCAAAGTCTGGCCCCATTCCGAGTCCGGCGGACGAACTTGGCCAGCCCCACCCCCAAGGCTATAGCCCACCCGTTTTTTGGCCATTTTTGCAGCGGACGAACTTGGGGACGGGACCTTTGGGCTCTTATTTTTGGGCGCGGCTGTGCCCGCGGCCTATTTTTGGAAAACGGAGGCCCCTCACAAAGTCTGGCCCCATTCCGAGTACGGCGGACGAACTTGGCCAGCCTCACCCCCAAGGCTATAGCCCACCCGTTTTTTGGGCATTTTTGCGGCGGACGAACTTGGGGACGGGACCTTCGGGCGCGGCAGTGCCCGCGGCCTATTTTTGGCACACGGAGGCCCCTCGCAAAGTCTGGCCCCATTCCGAGTCCGGCGGACGAACTTGGCCAGCCCCACCCCCAAGGCTATAGCCCACCCGTTTCTTGGGCATTTTTGCGGCGGACGAACTTGGGGACGGGACCTTCGGGCGCTTATTTTTGGGCGCGGCTGTGCCCGCGGCCTATTTTTGGCACACGGAGGCCCCTCGCAAAGTCTGGCCCCATTCCGAGTCCGGCGGACGAACATGGCCAGCCCCACCCCCAAGGCTATAGCCCACCCGTTTTTTGGGCATTTTTGCGGCGGACGAACTTGGGGACGGGACGTTCAGGCGCTTATTTTTGGGCGCGGCTGTGCCCGCGGCCTATTTTTGGCCCACGGAGGCCCCTCGCAAAGTCTGGCCCCATTCCGAGTCCGGCGGACGAACTTGGCCAGCCCCACCCCCAAGGCTATAGCCCACCCGTTTTTTGGGCATTTTTGCGGCGGACGAACTTGGGGACGGGACCTTCGGGTGCTTATTTTTGGGCGCGGCTGTGCCCGTGGCCTATTTTTGGCACACGGAGGCCCCTCGCAAAGTCTGGCCCCATTCCGAGTCCGGCGGACGAACTTGGCCAGCCCCACCCCCAAGGCTATAGCCCACCCGATTTTTGGGCATTTTTGCGGCGGACGAACTTGGGGACGGGACCTTCGGGCGCTTATTTTTGGGCGCGGCTGTGTACGCGGCCTCTTTTTGGCACACGGAGGCCCCTTGTAAAGTCTGGCCCCATTCCGAGTCCGGCGGACGAACAAGGCGACCCACAACCCCAAGGCTATAGCCCACCCGTTTTTTGGGCTTTGTTGCGGCGGACGAACTTGGGGACGGGACCTTCGGGCGCTTATTTTTGGGCGCGGCTGTGCCCGCGGCCTATTTTTGGCACACGGAGGCCCCTCGCAAAGTCTGGCCCCATTCCGAGTCCGGCGGACGAACTTGGCCAGCCCCAACCCAAGGCTATAGCCCACCCGTTTTTTGGGCATTTTGCGGCGGACGAACTTGGGGACGGGACCTTCGGGCGCTTATTTTTGGGCGCGGCTGTGCCCGCGGCCTATTTTTGGCACACGGAGGCCCCTAGCAAAGTCTGGCCCCATTCCGAGTCCGACTCACGAACTTGGCCAGCACCCACCCCAAGGCTATAGCCCACCCGTTTTTTGGGCATTTTTGCGGCGGACGAACTTGGGGACGGGACCTTCGGGCGCTTATTTTTGGGCGCGGCTGTGCCCATGGCCTATTTTTGGCACACGGAGGCCCCTCGCAAAGTCTGGCCCCATTCCGAGTCCGGCGGACGAACTTGGCCAGCCCACCCCCAAGGCTATAGCCCACCCGTTTTTTGGGCATTTTTGCGGCGGACGAACTTGGGGACGGGACCTTCGGGCGCTTATTTTTGGGCGCGGCTGTGCCCGCGGCCTATTTTTGGCACACGGAGGCCCCTCGCAAAGTCTGGCCCCATTCCGAGTCCAGCGGACGAACTTGGCCAGCCCCACCCCCAAGGCTATAGCCCACCCGTTTTTTGGGCATTTTTGCGGCGGACGAACTTGGGGACGGGACCTTGGGGCGATTATGTTTGGGGGCTGTTTGGCCCCAGGCGCGGCTGTGCCCGCGGCCTATTTTTGGCACACGGAGGCCCCTCGCAAAGTCTGGCCCCATTCCGAGTCCGGCGGACGAACTTGGCCAGCCCCACCCCCAAGGCTATAGCCCACCCATTTCTTGGGCATTTTTGCGGCGGACGAACTTGGGGACAGAACCTTCGGGCGCTTATTTTTGGGCACGGCTGTCCCCGCGGCTTTGGCACACGGAGGCCCCTCACAAAGTCTGGCCCCATTCCGAGTCCGGCGGACGAACTTGGCCAGCCCCACCCCCAAGGCTATAGCCCACCCGTTTTTTGGGCATTTTTGCGGCGGACGAACTTGGGGACGGGACCTTCGGGCACTTATTTTTGGGCGCGGCTGTGTCCCTGGCCTATTTTTGGCACACGGAGACCCCTCGCAAAGTCTGGCCCCATTCCGAGTCCGGCGGACGAACTTGGCCAGCCCCACCCCCAAGGCTATAGCCCACCCGTTTTTTGGGCATTTTTGCGGCGGACGAACTTGGGGACGGGACCTTCGGGCGCTTATTTTTTGGTGCGGCTGTGCCCGCGGCCTATTTTTGGCACACGGAGGCCCCTCGCAAAGTCTGGCCCCATTCCGAGTCCGGCGGACAAACTTGGCCAGCCCCACCCCCAAGGCTATAGCCCACCCGTTTTTTGGGCATTTTTGCGGCGGACGAACTTGGGGACGGGTGCTTATTTTAGGGCGCGGCTGTTCCCGTGGCCTATTTTTGGCACACGGAGGCCCCTCGCAAAGTCTGGCCCCATTCCGAGTCCGGCGGACGAACTTTGCCAGCCCCACCCCCAAGGCTATAGCGAACCCGTTTTTTGGGCATTTTTGCGGCGGACGAACTTGGGAACGGGACCTTCGGGCGCTTATTTTTGGGCGCGGCTGTGCCCGCAGCCTAATTTTGGCACACGGAGGCCCCTCGCAAAGTCTGGCCCCATTCCGAGTCCGGCGGACGTACTTGGCCATCCCCCCCCCCCCCCTCCAAGGCTATAGCCCACCCGCTTTTTGGGCATTTTTACGGCGGATGAACTTGGGAACGGGACCTTCGGGCGCTTATTTTTGGGCGCGGCTGTGCCCGCAGCCTAATTTTGGCACACGGAGGCCCCTCGCAAAGTCTGGCCCCATTCCGAGTCCGGCGGACGAACTTGGCCTGCCCCACCCCCAAGGCTATAGCCCACCCGTTTTTTGGGCATTTTTGCGGCGGACGAACTTGGGGACTGGACCTTCGGGCGCTTATTTTTGGGCGCGGCTGTGCCCGCCTGGCCTATTCCCAGTACACGGAGGCCCCTCGCAAAGTCTGGCCCCATTCCGAGTCCGGCGGACGAACTTGGCCAGCCCCACCCCCAAGGCTATAGCCCACCCGTTTTTTGGGCATTTTTGCGGCGGACGAACTTGGGAACGGGACCTTCGGGCGCTTATTTTTGGGCACAGCGTGCGCGGCTGTGCCCGCGGCCTATTTTTGGCACATGGAGGCCCCTCGCAAAGTCTGGGCCCATTCCGAGTCCGGCGGACGAACTTGGCCAGCCCCACCCCCACCCCCAAGGCTATAGCCCACCCGTTTTTTGGGCATTTTTGCGGCGGACGAACTTGGGGACGGGACCTTCGGGCACTTATTTTTGGGCGCGGCTGTGCCCGCGGCCTATTTTTGGCACACGGAGGCCCCTCGCAAAGTCTGGCCCCATTCCGAGTCCGGCGGACGAACTTGGCCAGCCCCACCCCCAAGGCTATAGCCCACCCGTTTTTTGGGCATTTTTGCGGCGGACGAACTTGGGGACGGGACCTTTGGGCGCTTATTTTTGGGTGCGGCTGTGCCCGCGGCCTATTTTTGGCACACGGAGGCCCCTCGCAAAGTCTGGCCCCATTCCGAGTCCGGCGGACGAACTTGGCCAGCCCCACGCCCTAGGCTATAGCCCACCCGTTTTTTGGGCATTTTGCGGCAACGAACTTGGGGACGGGCCCTTGGGCGCTTATTTTTGGCGTGGCTGTGCTGTGCTGTGCCTGGCTGTTTTTGGCACATGGAGGCCCCTCGCAAAGTTTGGCCCCATTCCGAGTCCGGCGGACGAACTTGGCCAGCCCCACCCCCAAGGCTATAGCCCACCCGTTTTTTGGGCATTTTTGCGGCGGACGAACTTGGGGACGGGACCTTCGGGTGCTTATTTTTGGGCACGGCTGGGCCGCGGCCTATTTTTGGCACATGGAGGCCCCTCGTAAAGTTTGGCCCCATTCCGAGTCCGGCGGACGAACTTGGCCAGCCCCACCCCCAAGGTTATAGCCCACCCGTTTTTTGGGCATTTTGACGGCGGACGAACTTGGGGACGGGACCTTCGGGCACTTATTTTTGGGCGCGGCTGTGCCCGCGGCCTATTTTTGGCACACGGAGGCCCCTCGCAAAGTCTGGCCCCATTCCGAGTCCGGCGGACGAACTTGGCCAGCCCCACCCCCAAGGCTATAGCCCCCCCGTCGTGTGGGGACTTTTGCGGCGGCCTAACTTGGGGACGGGACATTTGGTCTCTTATTTTTGGGCGCGGCTGTGCCCGCGGCCTATTTGCCCACACGGAGGCCCCTCGCAAAGTCTGGCCCCATTCCGAGTCCGGCGGACGAACAGCCAGCCCACCCCGAAGGCTATAGCCCACCCCTTTTTTCGGCAATATTCGCGTCGGACGAACTTGGGGACGGGACCTTCGGGTGCTTATTTTTGGGCGCGGCTGTGCCCGCGGCCTATTTTTGGCACACGGAGGCCCCTCGCAAAGTCTGGCCCCATTCCGAGTCCGGCGGACGAACTTGGCCAGCCCCACCCCCAAGGCTATAGCCCACCCGTTTTTTGGGCATTTTTGCGGCGGACGAACTTGGGGACGGGACCTTCGGGCGCTTATTTTGGGACGCGGCTTGGCGGCCTATTTTTGGCACATGGAGGCCCTCGCAAAGTCTGGCCCCATTCCGAGTCCGAGGCGGACGAACAGGCAGCCAGCCCCACCCCCCCCCCCAAGGCTATAGCCCACCCGTTTTTTGGGCATTTTTGCGGCGGACGAACTTGGGGACGGGACCTTCGGGCGCTTATTTTTGGGCACGGCTGTGCCCGCGGCCTATTTTTGGCACACGGAGGCCCCTCGCAAAGTCTGGCCCCATTCCGAGTCCGGCGGACGAACTTGGCCAGCCCCACCCCCAAGGCTATAGCCCACCCGTTTTTTGGGCATTTTTGCGGCGGACGAACTTGGGGACGGGACCTTCGGGCGCTTATTTTTTGGGCGTGGCTGTGCCCGTGGCCTATTTCTGGCACACGGAGGCCCCTCGCAAAGTCTGGCCCCATTCCGAGTCCGGCGGACGAACTTGGCCAGCCCCACCCCCAAGGCTATAGCCCACCCGTTTTTGGGCATTTTTGCGGCGGACGAACTTGGGGACGGGACCTTCGGGCTCTTATTTTTGGGCGCGGCTGTTTTCAGCGGCCTATTTTTGGCACATGGAGGCCCCTCGCAAAGTCTGGCCCCATTCCAAGTCCGGCGGACGAACTTCGCCAGCCCCACCCCCAAGGCTATAGCCCACCCGTTTTTTGGGCATTTTTGCGGCGGACGAACTTGGGGACGGGACCTTCGGGCGCTTATTTTTGGGCGCGGCTGTGCCCGCGGCCTATTTTTGGCACACGGAGGCCCCTCGTAAAGTCTGGCCCCATTCCGAGTCCCGGACTTGGGGAACTTGGCCAGCCCCACCCCAAGGCTATAGCCCAGCCCACCCGTTTCTTGGGCATTTTTGCGGCGGACGAACTTGGGGACGGGACCTTCGGGCGCTTATTTTTGGGCGCGGCTGTGCCCGCGGCCTATTTTTGGCACACGGAGGCCCCTCGCAAAGTCTGGCCCCATTCCGAGTCCGGTGGACGAACTTGGCCAGCCCCACCCCCAAGGCTATAGCCCACCCGTTTTTTGGGCATTTTTGCGGCGGACGAACTTGGGGACGGGACCTTCGGGCGCTTATTTTTGGGCGCGGCTGTGCCCGCGGCCTATTTTTGGCACATGGAGGCCCCTCGCAAAGTCTGGCCCCATTCCGAGTCCGGCGGACGAACTTGGCCAGCCCCACCCCCAAGGCTATAGCCCACCCGTTTTTGGGCATTTTTGCGGCGGACGAACTTGGGGACGGGACCTTCGGGCGCTTATTTTTGGGCGCGGCTGTGCCCGCGGCCTAGTTTTGGCACACGGAGGCCCCTCGCAAAGTCTGGCCCCATTCCGAGTCCGGCGGACGAACTTGGCCAGCCCCACCCCCAAGGCTATAGCCCACCCGTTTGTTGGGCATTTTTGCGGCGGACGAACTTGGGGACGGGACCTTCGGGCACTTATTTTTGGGCGCGGCTGTGCCCGCGGCCTATTTTTGGCACACGGAGGCCCCTCGCAAAGTCTGGCCCCATTCCGAGTCCGGCGGACGAACTTGGCCAGCCCCACCCCCAAGGCTATAGCCCACTCGTTTTTGGGGCATTTTTGCGGCGGACGAACTTGGGGACGGGACCTTCGGGCGCTTATTTTTTGGCGCGGCTGTGCCCGTGGACTAGTTTTGGCACACGGAGTCCCCTCGCAAAGTCTGGCCCCATTCCGAGTCCGGCGGACGAACTGGGCCAGCCCCACCCCCAAGGCTATAGCCCACCCGTTTTTTGGGCATTTTTGCGGCGGACGAACTTGGGGACGGGACCTTCGGGTGCTTATTTTTGGGCGCGGCTGTGCCCGTGGCCTATTTTTGGCACACGGAGGCCCCTCGCAAAGTCTGGCCCCATTCCGAGTCCGGCGGACGAACTTGGCCAGCCCCACCCCCAAGGCTATAGCCACCCGTTGTTGGGCATTTTGCGGCGGACGAACTTGGGGGACGGGACCTTCGGGCGCTTATTTTTGGGCGCGGCTGTGCCGCTGGCCTATGGCACCACAGCACATGGAGGCCCCTCGCAAAGTCTGGCCCCATTCCGAGTCCGGCGGACGAACTTGGCCAGCCCCCCCCCAAGGCTATAGCCCACCCGTTTTTTGGGCATTTTTGCGGCGGACGAACTTGGGGACGGGACCTTCGGGCGCTTATTTTTGGGCGCGGCTGTGCCCGCGGCCTATTTTTGGCACACGGAGGCCCCTCGCAAAGTCTGGCCCCATTCCGAGTCCGGCGGACGAACTTGGCCAGCCCCACCCCCAAGGCTATAGCCCACCCGTTTCTTGGGCATTTTTGCGGCGGACGAACTTGGGGACGGGACCTTCGGGCGCTTATTTTTGGGCGCGGCTGTGCCCGCGGCCTATTTTTGGCACACGGAGGCCCCTCGCAAAGTCTGGCCCCATTCCGAGTCCGGCGGACGAACTTGGCCAGCCCACCCCCAAGGCTATAGCCCACCCGTTTTTTGGGCATTTTTGCGGCGGACGAACTTGGGAACGGGACCTTCGGGCGCTTATTTTTGGGCACAGCGTGCGCGGCTGTGCCCGCGGCCTATTTTTGGCACATGGAGGCCCCTCGCAAAGTGTGGGCCCATTCCGAGTCCGGCGGACGAACTTGGCCAGCCCCACCCCCACCCCCAAGGCTATAGCCCACCCGTTTTTTGGGCATTTTTGCGGCGGACGAACTTGGGGACGGGACCTTCGGGCACTTATTTTTGGGCGCGGCTGTGCCCGGGGCCTATTTTTGGCACACGAAGGCCCCTCGCAAAGTCTGGCCCCATTCCGAGTCCGGCGGACGAACTTGGCCAGCCCCACCCCCAAGGCTATAGCCCACCCGTTTTTTGGGCATTTTTGCGGCGGACGAACTTGGGGACGGGACCTTTGGGCGCTTATTTTTGGGTGCGGCTGTGCCCGCGGCCTATTTTTGGCACACGGAGGCCCCTCGCAAAGTCTGGCCCCATTCCGAGTCCGGCGGACGAACTTGGCCAGCCCCACCCCCAAGGCTATAGCCCACCCGTTTTTTGGGCATTTTTGCGGCGGACGAACTTGGGGACGGGACCTTCGGGCGCTTATTTTTGTGCGCGGCTGTGCCCGCGGCCTATTTTTGCCACACGGAGGCCCCTCGCAAAGTCTGGCCCGATTCCGAGTCGGACGGACGAACATGGCCAGCCCCACCCCCAAGGCTATAGCCCACCCGTTTTTTGGGCATTTTTGCGGCGGACGAACTTGGGGACGGGACCTTCGGGCGCTTATTTTTGGGCGCGGCTGTGCCCGTGTCCTATTTTTGGCCCACGGAGGCCCCTCGCAAAGTCTGGCCCCATTCCGAGTCCGGCAGACGAACTTGGCCAGCCCCACCCCCAAGGCTATAGCCAACCCGATTCTTGGGCATTTTTGCAGCGGACGAACTTGGGGATGGGTCCTTCGGGCTCTTATTTTTGGGCGCGGCTATGCTCGCAGCCTATTCATGGCACACGGAGGCCCTTCGCAAAGTCTGGCCCCATTCCGAGTCCGGCGGACGAACTTGGCCAGCCCCACCCCCAAGGCTATAGCCCACCCGTTTCTTGGGCATTTTTGCGGCGGACGAACTTGGGGACGGGACCTTCGGGCGCTTATTTTTTGGGCGCGGCTGTGCCCGCGGCCTATTTTTGGCACACGGAGGCCCCTCGCAAAGTCTGGCCCCATTCCGAGTCCGGCGGACGAACTTGGCCAGCCCCACCCCCAAGGCTATAGCCCACCCGTTTTTTGGGCATTTTTGCGGCGGACGAACATGGGGACGGGACCTTCGGGCGCTTATTTTTGGGCGCGGCTGTGCCCGCGGCCTATTTTTGGCACACGGAGGCCCCTCGCAAAGTCTGGCCCCATTCCGAGTCCGGCGGACGAACTTGGCCAGCCCCACCCCCAAGGCTATAGCCCACCCGTTTCTTGGGCATTTTTGCGGCGGACGAACTTGGGGACGGGACCTTCGGGCGCTTATTTTTGGGCGCGGCTGTGCCCGCGGCCTATTTTTGGCACACGGAGGCCCCTCGCAAAGTCTGGCCCCATTCCGAGTCCGGCGGACGAACTTGGCCAGCCCCACCCCCAAGGCTATAGCCCACCCGTTTTTTGGGCATTTTTGCGGCGGACGAACTTGGGAACGGGACCTTCGGGCGCTTATTTTTGGGCACAGCGGGCGCGGCTGTGCCCGCGGCCTATTTTTGGCACATGGAGGCCCCTCGCAAAGTCTGGGCCCATTCCGAGTCCGGCGGACGAACTTGGCCAGCCCCACCCCCACCCCCAAGGCTATAGCCCACCCGTTTTTTGGGCATTTTTGCGGCGGACGAACTTGGGGACGGGACCTTCGGGCGCTTATTTTTGGGCGCGGCTGTGCCCGCGGCCTATTTTTGGCACACGGAGGCCCCTCGCAAAGTCTGGCCCCATTCCGAGTCCGGCGGACGAACTTGGCCAGCCCCACCCCCAAGGCTATAGCCCACCCGTTTTTTGGGCATTTTTGCGGCGGACGAACTTGGGGACGGGACCTTTGGGCGCTTATTTTTGGGTGCGGCTGTGCCCGCGGCCTATTTTTGGCACACGGAGGCCCCTCGCAAAGTCTGGCCCCATTCCGAGTCCGGCGGACGAACTTGGCCAGCCCCACCCCCAAGGCTATAGCCCACCCGCTTTTTGGGCATTTTTGCGGCGGACGAACTTGGGGACGGGACCTTCGGGCGCTTATTTTTGTGCGCGGCTGTGCCCGCGGCCTATTTTTGGCACACGGAGGCCCCTCGCAAAGTCTGGCCCCATTCCGAGTCGGACGGACGAACATGGCCAGCCCCACCCCCAAGTCTATAGCCCACCCGTTTTTTGGGCATTTTTGCGGCGGACGAACTTGGGGACGGGACCTTCGGGCGCTTATTTTTGGGCGCGGCTGTGCCCGTGTCCTATTTTTGCCCCACGGAGGCCCCTCGCAAAGTCTGGCCCCATTCCGAGTCCGGCAGACGAACTTGGCCAGCCCCACCCCCAAGGCTATAGCCAACCCGATTCTTGGGCATTTTTGCTGCGGACGAACTTGGGGACGGGACCTTCGGGCTCTTATTTTTGGGCGCGGTTGTCCCCGCAGCCTATTTTTGGCACACGGAGGCCCCTCCCAAAGTCTGGCCCCATTCCGAGTCCGGTGGACGAACTTGGCCAGCGCCACCCCCAAGGCTATAGCCCACCCGTTTCTTGGGCATTTTTGCGGCGGACGAACTTGGGGACGGGACCTTCGGGCGGTTATTTTTGGGCGCGGCTGAGCCCGCGGCCTATTTTTGGCACACGGAGGCCCCTCGCAAAGTCTGGCCCCATTCCGAGTCCGACGGACGAACTTGGCCAGCCCCACCCCCAAGGCTATAGCCCAACCGTTTTTTGGGCATTTTTGCGGCGGACGAACTTGGGGACGGGACCTTCGGGTGCTTATTTTTGTGCGCGGCTGTGCCCGCGGCCTATTTTTGGCACACGGAGGCCCCTCGCAAAGTCTGGCCCCATTCCGAGTCCGGCGGATGAACTTGGCCAGCCCCACCCCCAAGGCTATAGCGCACCCGTTTTTTTGGCATTTTTACGGCGGACGAACATGGGAACGGGAACTTTGGGCGCTTATTTTTGGGCGCGGCTGTGCCCGTGGCCTATTTTTGGCACACGGAGGCCCCTCGCAAAGTCTGGCCCCATTCCGAGTCCGGCGGACGAACTTGGCCAGCCCCACCCCCAAGGCTATAGCCCACCCGTTTTTTGGGCATTTTTGCGGCGGACGAACTTGGGGACGGGACCTTCGGGCGCTTATTTTTGGATGCGGCTGTGCCCGCGACCTATTTTTGGCACACGGAGGCCCCTCGCAAAGTCTGGCCCCATTCCGAGTCCGGCGGACGAACTTGGCCAGCCCCACCCCCAAGGCTATAGCCCACCCGTTTTTTGGGCATTTTTGCGGCGGACGAACTTGGGGACGGGACCTTCGGGCTCTTACTTTTAGGTGTGGCTGTGCCCGTAGCCTATTTTTGGCACACGGAGGCCCCTCGCAAAGTCTGGCCCCATTCCGAGTCCGGCGGACGAACTTGGCCAGCCCCACCCCCAAGGCTATAGCCCACCCGTTTCTTGGGCATTTTTGCGGCGGACGAACTTGGGGACGGGACCTTCGGGCGCTTATTTTTGGGCGCGGCTGTGCCCGCGGCCTATTTTTGGCACACGGAGGCCCCTCGCAAAGTCTGGCCCCATTCCGAGTCCGACGGACGAACTTGGCCAGCCCCACCCCCAAGGCTATAGCCCACCCGTTTTTTGGGCATTTTTGCGGCGGACGAACTTGGGGACGGGACCTTCGGGTGCTTATTTTTGTGCGCGGCTGTGCCCGCGGCCTATTTTTGGCACACGGAGGCCCCTCGCAAAGTCTGTCCCCATTCCGAGTCCGGCGGATGAACTTGGCCAGCCCCACCCCCAAGGCTATAGCCCACCCATTTTTTGGGCATTTTTGCGGCGGACGAACTTGGGGACGGGACCTTCGGGCGCTTATTTTTGGGCGCGGCTGTGCCCGTGTCCTATTTTTGGCCCACGGAGGCCCCTCGCAAAGTCTGACCCCATTCCGAGTCCGGCAGACGAACTTGCCAGCCCCACCCCCAAGGCTATAGCCAACCCGATTCTTGGGCATTTTTGCTGCGGACGAACTTGGGGACGGGACCTTCGGGCTCTTATTTTTGGGCGCGGCTGTCCCCGCAGCCTATTTTTGGCACACGGAGGCCCCTCGCAAAGTCTGGCTCCTTTCCGAGTCCGGCGGACGAACTTGGCCAGCGCCACCCCCAAGGCTATAGCCCACCCGTTTCTTGGGCATTTTTGCGGCGGACGAACTTGGGGACGGGACCTTCGGGCGGTTATTTTTGGGCGCGGCTGAGCCCGCGGCCTATTTTTGGCACACGGAGGCCTCTCGCAAAGTCTGGCCCCATTCCGAGTCCGACGGACGAACTTGGCCAGCCCCACCCCCAAGGCTATAGCCCAACCGTTTTTTGGGCATTTTTGCGGCGGACGAACTTGGGGACGGGACCTTCGGGTGCTTATTTTTGTGCGCGGCTGTGCCCGCGGTTTTATTTTTGGCACACGGAGGCCCCTCGCAAAGTCTGTCCCCATTCCGAGTCCGGCGGATGAACTTGGCCAGCCCCACCCCCAAGGCTATAGCCCACCCATTTTTTGGGCATTTTTGCGGCGGACGAACTTGGGGACCGGACCTTTGGCCGCTTAATTTTGGGCGCGGCTGTGCCCGCTGCCTATTTTTGGCACACGGAGGCCCCTCGCAAAGTCTGGCCCCATTCCGAGTCCGGCGGACGAACTTGGCCAGCCCCACCCCCAAGGCTATAGCCCACCCGTTTTTTGGGCATTTTTGCGGCGGACGAACTTGGGGACGGGACCTTCGGGCGCTTATTTTTGGGCGCGGCTGTGCCCGTGGCCTATTTTTGGCACACGGAGGCCCCTCGCAAAGTCTGGCCCCATTCCGAGTCCGGCGGACGAACTTGGCCAGCCCCACCCCCAAGGCTATAGCCCACCCGTTTTTTGGGCAAATTTGCGGCGGACGAACTTGGGGACGGGACCTTCGGGCGCTTATTTTTGGGCGCGGCTGTGCCCGCGACCTATTTTTGGCACACGGAGGCCCCTCGCAAAGTCTGGCCCCATTCCGAGTCCGGCGGACGAACTTGGCCAGCCCCACCCCCAAGGCTATAGCCCACCCGTTTCTTGGGCATTTTTGCGGCGGACGAACTTGGGGACGGGACCTTCGGGTGCTTATTTTTGGGTGTGGCTGTGCCCGCGGCCTATTTTTGGCACACGGAGGCCCCTCGCAAAGTCTGGCCCCATTCCGAGTCCGGCGGACGAACTTGGCCAGCCCCACCCCCAAGGCTATAGCCCACCCGTTTCTTGGGCATTTTTGCGGCGGACGAACTTGGGGACGGGACCTTCGGGTGCTTATTTTTGGGCGCGGCTGTGCCCGCGGCCTATTTTTGGCACACGGAGGCCCCTCGCAAAGTCTGGCCCCATTCCGAGTCCGGCGGACGAACTTGGCCAGCCCCACCCCCAAGGCTATAGCCCACCCGTTTTTGGGCATTTTTGCGGCGGACGAACTTGGGGACGGGACCTTCGGGTGCTTATTTTTGGGCGCGGCTGTGCCCAGGGCCTATTTTGGCACACGGAGGCCCCTCGCAAAGTCTGGCCCCATTCCGAGTCCGGCGGACGAACTTGGCCAGCCCCACCCCCAAGGCTATAGCCCACCCGTTTTTTGGGCATTTTTGCGGCGGACGAACTTGGGGACGGGACCTTTGGGTGCTTATTTTTGGGCGCGGCTGTGCCCGCGGCCTATTTTTGGCACACGGAGGCCCCTCGCAAAGTCTGGCCCCATTCCGAGTCCGGCGGACGAACTTGGCCAGCCCCACCCCCAAGGCTATAGCCCACCCGTTTCTTGGGCATTTTTGCGGCGGACGAACTTGGGGACGGGACCTTCGGGCGCTTATTTTTGGGCGCGGCTGTGCCCGCGGCCTATTTTTGGCACACGGAGGCCCCTCGCAAAGTCTGGCCCCATTCCGAGTCCGGCGGACGAACTTGGCCAGCCCCACCCCCAAGGCTATAGCCCACCCGTTTTTTGGGCATTTTTGCGGCGGACGAACTTGGGGACGGGACCTTCGGGTGCTTATTTTTGGGCGCGGCTGTGCCCGCAGCCTATTTTTGGCACACGGAGGCCCCTCGCAAAGTCTGGCCCCATTCCGAGTCCGGCGGACGAACTTGGCCAGCCCCACCCCCAAGGCTATAGCCCACCCGTTTTTTGGGCATTTTTGCGGCGGACGAACTTGGGGACGGGACCTTCGGGTGCTTATTTTTGGGCGCGGCTGTGCCCGCGGCCTATTTTTGGCACACGGAGGCCCCTCGCAAAGTCTGGCCCCATTCCGAGTCCGGCGGACGAACTTGGCCAGCCCCACCCCCAAGGCTATAGCCCACCCGTTTTTTGGGCATTTTGCGGCGGACGAACTTGGGGACGGGACCTTCGGGCGCTTATTTTTGGGCGCGGCTGTGCCCGTGGCCTATTTTTGGCACACGGAGGCCCCTCGCAAAGTCTGGCCCCATTCCGAGTCCGGCGGACGAACTTGGCCAGCCCCACCCCCAAGGCTATAGCCCACCCGTTTCTTGGGCATTTTTGCGGCGGACGAACTTGGGGACGGGACCTTCGGGCTCTTATTTTTGGGCGCGGCTGTGCCCGCAGCCTATTTTTGGCACACGGAGGCCCCTCGCAAAGTCTGGCCCCATTCCGAGTCCGGCGGACGAACTTGGCCAGCCCCACCCCCAAGGCTATAGCCCACCCGTTTCTTGGGCATTTTTTGCGGCGGATGAACTTGGGGACGGGACCTTCGGGCGCTTATTTTTGGGCGCGGCTGTGCCCGCTGCCTATTTTTGGCACACGGAGGCCCCTCGCAAAGTCTGGCCCCATTCCGAGTCCGGCGGACGAACTTGGCCAGCCCCACCCCCAAGGCTATAGCCCACCCGTTTCTTGGGCATTTTTGCGGCGGACGAACTTGGGGACGGGACCTTCGGGCTCTTATTTTTGGGCGCGGCTGTGCCCGTGGCCTATTTTTGGCACACGGAGGCCCCTCGCAAAGTCTGGCCCCATTCCGAGTCCGGCGGACGAACTTGGCCAGCCCCACCCCCAAGGCTATAGCCCACCCGTTTTTTGGGCATTACTGTGGCGGACGAACTTGGGGACGGGACCTTCGGGAGCTTATTTTTGGATGCGGCTGTGCCCGCGGCCTATTTTTGGCACACGGAGGCCCCTCGCAAAGTCTGGCCCCATTCCGAGTCGGGCGGACGAACTTGGCCAGCCCCACCCCCAAGGCTATAGCCCACCCGTTTTTTGGGCATTTTTGCGGCGGACGAACTTGGGGACGGGACCTTCGGGCGCTTATTTTTGGGCGCGGCTGTGCCCGTGGCCTATTTTTGGCACACGGAGGCCCCTCGCAAAGTCTGGCCCCATTCCGAGTCCGGCGGATGAACTTGGCCAGCCCCACCCCCAAGGCTATAGCCCACCCGTTTTTTGGGCATTTTTGCGGCGGACGAACTTGGGGACGGGACCTTCGGGTGCTTATTTTTGGGCGCGGCTGTGCCCGCGGCCTATTTTGGCACACGGAGGCCCCTCGCAAAGTCTGGCCCCATTCCGAGTCCGGCGGACGAACTTGGCCAGCCCCACCCCCAAGGCTATAGCCCACCCGTTTCTTGGGCATTTTTGCGGCGGACGAACTTGGGGACGGGACCTTCGGGCTCTTACTTTTGGGCGTGGCTGTGCCCGTAGCCTATTTTTGGCACACGGAGGCCCCTCGCAAAGTCTGGCCCCATTCCGAGTCCGGCGGACGAACTTGGCCAGCCCCACCCCCAAGGCTATAGCCCACCCGTTTTTTGGGCATTTTTGCGGCGGACGAACTTGGGGACGGGACCTTCGGGTGCTTATTTTTGGGCGCGGCTGTGCCCGCGGCCTATTTTTGGCACACGGAGGCCCCTCGCAAAGTCTGGCCCCATTCCAAGTCCGGCGGACGAACTTGGCCAGCCCCACCCCCAAGGCTATAGCCCACCCGTTTCTTGGGCATTTTTGCGGCGGACGAACTTGGGGACGGGACCTTCGGGTGCTTATTTTTGGGTGCGGCTGTGCCCGCGGCCTATTGTTGGCACACGGAGGCCCCTCGCAAAGTCTGGCCCCATTCCGAGTCCGGCGGACGAACTTGGCCAGCCCCACCCCCAAGGCTATAGCCCACCCGTTTCTTGGGCATTTTTGCGGCGGACGAACTTGGGGACGGGACCTTCGGGCGCTTATTTTTGGGTGCGGCTGTGCCCGCGGCCTATTTTTGGCACACGGAGGCCCCTCGCAAAGTCTGGCCCCATTCCGAGTCCGGCGGACGAACTTGGCCAGCCCCACCCCCAAGGCTATAGCCAACCCGATTCTTGGGTATTTTTGCGGCGGACGAACTTGGGGACGGGACCTTCGGGCTCTTATTTTTGGGCGCGGCCATGCACGCAGACTATTTTTGGCACACGGAGGCCCCTCGCAAAGTCTGGCCCCATTCCGAGTCCGGCGGACGAACTTGGCCAGCCCCACCCCCAAGGCTATAGCCCACCCGTTTCTTGGGCATTTTTGCGGCGGACGAACTTGGGGACGGGACCTTCGGGCGCTTATTTTTGGGCGCGGCTGTGCCCGCGGCCTATTTTTGGCACACGGAGGCCCCTCGCAAAGTCTGGCCCCATTCCGAGTCCGACGGACGAACTTGGCCAGCCCCACCCCCAAGGCTATAGCCCAACCATTTTTTGGGCATTTTTGCGGCGGACGAACTTGGGGACGGGACCTTCAGGTGCTTATTTTTTGGTGCGGCTGTACCCACGGCCTATTTTTGGCACACGGAGGCCCCTCGCAAAGTCTGGCCCCATTCCAAGTCCGGCGGAAGAACTTGGCCAGGCCCACCCCCAAGGCTATAGCCAACCCGATTCTTGGGCATTTTTGCGGCGGACAAACTTGGGGACGGGACCTTCGGGCACTTATTTTTGTGCGCGGCCGTGACCGTGGCCTATTTTTGGCACACGGAGGCCCATCGTAAAGTCTGGCCCCATTCCGAGTCCGACGGACGAACTTGGCCAGCCCCACCCCCAAGGCTAAGCCCACCCGTTTTTTGGGTATTTTTGCGGCGGACGAACTTGGGGACGGGACCTTCGGGCGCTTATTTTTGGGCGCGGCTGTGCCCGCAGCCTATTTTTGGCACACGGAGGCCCCTCGCAAAGTCTGGCCCCATTCCGAGTCCGGCGGACGAACTTGGCCAGCCCCACCCCCAAGGCTATAGCCCACCCGTTTCTTGGGCATTTTTGCGGCGGACGAAATTGGGGACGGGACCTTCGGGCGCTTATTTTTGGTCGCGGCTGTGACCGCGGCCTATTTTTGGCACACGGAGGCCCCTCGCAAAGTGTGGCCCCATTCCGAGTCCGACGGACGAACTTGGCCAGCCCCACCCCCAAGGCTATAGCCCAACCATTTTTTGGGCATTTTTGCGGCGGACGAACTTGGGGACGGGACCTTCAGGTGCTTATTTTTGGGCACGGCTGTGCCCGCGGCCTATTTTTGGCACACGGAGGCCCCTCGCAAAGTCTGGCCCCATTCCAAGTCCGGCGGAAGAACTTGGCCAGCCCCACCCCCAAGGCTATAGCCAACCCGATTCTTGGGCATTTTTGCGGCGGACAAACTTGGGGACGGGACCTTCGGGCGCGGCTGTGCCCGCGGCCTATTTTTGGCACACGGAGGCCCCTCGCAAAGTCTGGCCCCATTCCGAGTCCGGCGGACGAACTTGGCCAGCCCCACCCCCAAGGCTATAGCCCACCCGTTTCTTGGGCATTTTGCGGCGGACGAACTTGGGGACGGGACCTTCGGGCGCTTATTTTTGGGCGCGGCTGTGCCCGCGGCCTATTTTTGGCACACGGAGGCCCCTCGCAAAGTCTGGCCCCATTCCGAGTCCGACGGACGAACTTGGCCAGCCCCACCCCCAAGGCTATAGCCCAACCGTTTTTTGGGCATTTTTGCGGCGGACGAACTTGGGGACGGGACCTTCGGGTGCTTATTTTTGGGCGCGGCTGTGCCCGCGGCCTATTTTTGGCACACGGAGGCCCCTCGCAAAGTCTGGCCCCATTCCAAGTCCGGCGGAAGAACTTGGCCAGCCCCACCCCCAAGGCTATAGCCAACCCGATTCTTGGGCATTTTTGCGGCGGACAAACTTGGGGACGGGACCTTCGGGCACTTATTTTTGTGCGCGGCCGTGACCGTGGCCTATTTTTGGCACACGGAGGCCCATCGTAAAGTCTGGCCCCATTCCGAGTCCGACGGACGAACTTGGCCAGCCCCACCCCCAAGGCTAAGCCCACCCGTTTTTTGGGCATTTATGCGGCAGACGAACTTGGGGACGGGACCTTCGGGCGCTTATTTTTGGGCGCGGCTGTGCCCGCCGTCTATTTTTGGCACACGGAGGCCCCTCGCAAAGTCTAGCCCCATTCCGAGCCCGGCGGACAAACTTGGCCAGCCCCACCCCCAAGGCTATAGCCCACCCGTTTTTTGGGCATTTTTGCGGCGGACGAACTTGGGGACGGGACCTTCGGGCACTTATTTTTGGGCGCGGCTGTGCCCGTGGCCTATTTTTGGCACACGGAGGCCCCTCGCAAAGTCTGGCCCCATTCCGAGTCCGGCGGACGAACTTGGCCAGCCCCACCCCCAAGGCTATAGCCCACCCGTTTTTTGGGCATTTTTGCGGCAGACGAACTTGGGGACGGGACCTTCGGGCGCTTATTTTTGGGCGCGGCTGTGCCCGCGGCCTATTTTTGGCACACGGAGGCCCCTCGCAAAGTCTGGCCCCATTCCGAGTCCCGCGGACGAACTTGGCCAGCCCCACCCCCAAGGCTATAGCCCACCCGTTTTTTGGGCATTTTTGCGGCGGACGAACTTGGGGACGGGACCTTCGGGCGCTTATTTTTGGGCGCGGCTGTGCCCGCGGCCTATTTTTGGCACACGGAGGCCCCTCGCAAAGTCTGGCCCCATTCCGAGTCCGGCGGCGGACGAACTTGGCCAGCTCCAACCCAAGGCTATAGCCCACCCGTTTTTTGGGCATTTTTGCGGCGGACGAACTTGGGGACGGGACCTTCGGGCGCTTACTTTTGGGCGCGGCTGTGCCCGCGGCCTATTTTTGGCACACGGAGGCCCCTCGCAAAGTCTGGCCCCATTCCGAGTCCGGCGGACGAACTTGGCCATCCCCACCCCCAAGGCTATAGCCCACCCGTTTTTTGGGCATTTTTGCGGCGGACGAACTTGGGGACGGGACCTTCGGGTGCTTATTTTTGGGCGCGGCTGTGCCCGCGGCCTATTTTTGGCACACGGAGGCCCCTCGCAAAGTCTGGCCCCATTCCGAGTCCGGCGGACGAAGTTGGCCAGCCCCACCCCCAAGGCTATAGCCAACCCGATTCTTGGGCATTTTTGCGGCGGACGAACTTGCGGACGGGACCTTCGGGCTCTTATTTTTGGGCGCGGCCATGTCCGCAGCCTATTTTTGGCACACGGAGGCCCCTCGCAAAGTCTGGCCCCATTCCGAGTCCGGCGGACGAACTTGGCCAGCTCCACCCCTAAGGCTATACCCCACCCGTTTTTTGGGCATTTTTGCGGCGGACGAACTTGGGGACGGGACCTTCGGGCGCTTATTTTTGGGCGCGGCTGTGCCCGCGGCCTATTTTTGGCACACGGAGGCCCCTCGCAATGTCTGGCCCCATTCCGAGTCCGGCGGACGAACTTGGCCAGCCCCACCCCCAAGGCTATAGCCCTACTGTATTTTTGTCATTTTTGCGGCGGACGAACTTGGGGACGGGACCTTCGGGCGCTTATTTTTGGGCGCGGCTGTGCCCGCGGCCTATTTTTGGCACACGGAGGCCCCTCGCAAAGTCTGGCCCCATTCCGAGACCGGCGGACGAACTTGGGGACGGGACTTTCGGGCGCTTATTTTTGGGCGCGGCTGCGCCCGCGGCCTATTTTTGGCACACGGAGGCCCCTCGCAATGTCTGGCCCCATTCCGAGTCCGGCGGACGAACTTGGCCAGCCCCACCCCCAAGGCTATTGCACACCCGTTTTTTGGGCATTTTTGCGGCGGACAAACTTGGGGACGAGACCTTCGGGCACTTATTTTTGGGCGCGGCTGTGCCCGCGGCCTATTTTTGGCACACGGAGGCCCCTCGCAAAGTCTGGCCCCATTCCGAGTCCGGCGGACGAACTTGGCCAGCCCCACCCCCAAGGCTATAGCACACCCGTTTTTTGGGCATTTTTGCGGCGGACGAACTTGGGGAGGCGACCTTCGGCCGCTTATTTTTTGTTACGGCTGTGCCCGCGTCTTATTTTTGGCACACGGAGGCCCCTCGCAAAGTCTGGCCCCATTCCGAGTCTGGCGGACGAACTTGGCCAGCCCCACCCCCAAGGCTATTGCCCACCCGTTTTTTGGGCATTTTTGCGGCGGACGAACTTGGCGACGGGGCCTTCGGGCGCTTATATTTTGGGCGCGGCTGTGCCCGCGGCCTATTTTTGGTACACGGAGGCCCCTCGCAAAGGCTGGCCCCATTCCGAGTCCGGCGGACGAACTTGGCCAGCCCCACCCCCAAGGCTATAGCCCACCTGTTTTTTGGGCATTTTTGCGGCGGACGAACATGGGGATGGGAACTTCGGGCGCTTATTTTTGGGCGCGGCTGCGCCCACGGCTTATTTTTGGCACACGGAGGCCCCTCGTAAAGTCTGGTCCCATTCCGAGTCCGGCGGACGAAGTTGGCCAGCCCCACCCCCAAGGCTATAGCCCACCCGTTTTTTGGGCATTTTTGCGGCGGATGAACTTGGGAACGGGACCTTCGGGCGCGGCTGTGCCCGCGGCCTATTTTTGGCACACGGAGGCCCCTCGCAAAGTCTGGCCCCATTCCGAGTCCGGCGGACGAACTTGGCCAGCCCCACCCCCAAGGCTATAGCCCACCCGTTTTTTGGGCATTTTTACGGCGGACGAACTTGGGGGCGGGACCTTCGGGTGCTTATTTTTGGGCGCGGCTGTGCCCGCGGCCTATTTTTGGCACACGGAGGCCCCTCGCAAAGTCTAGCCCCATCCCGAGTCCGGCGGACGAAGTTGGCCAGCCCCACCCCCAAGGCTATAGCCCACCCGTTTTTTGGGCATTTTTGCGGCGGACGAACTTGGGGACGGGACCTTCGGGCTCTTATATTTGGGCGCGGCTGTGCCCGCGGCCTATTTTTGGCACACGGAGGCCCCTCGCAAAGTCTGGCCCCATTCCGAGTCCGGCGGACGAACTTGGCCCGCCCCACCCCCAAGGCTATAGCCCACCCGTTTTTTGGGCATTTTTGCGGCGGACGAACTTGGGGACGGGACCTTCGGGCGCTTATTTTTGGGCAAGGCTGTGGCCGCGGCCTATTTTTGGCACACGGAGGCCCCGCGCAAAGTCTGGCCCCATTCCGAGTCCGGCGGACGAACTTGGCCAGCCCCAACCCAATGCTATAGCCCACCCGTTTTTTGGGCATTTTTGCGGCGGACGAACTTGGGGACGGGACCTTCGGGCGCTTATTTTTGGGCGCGGCTGTTCCCGCGGCCTATTTTTGGCACACGGAGGCCCCTCGCAAAGTCTGGCCCCATTCCGAGTCCGGCGGACGAACTTGGCCAGCCCCACCCCCAAGGCTTTAGCCCACCCGTTTTTTGGGCATTTTTGCGGCGGACGAACTTGGGGACGGGACCTTCGTGTTAACATATATGTTTTCATAATATTGATTTTGATGATAACAAACAAGATTAAGAATGATTAATCTTTTAAGATCAAATTATTTTTTATACATCTTAAATAAATCATTATTTTCACATTTTAAAGGTTTTATATTTAATGGAAAAATAATTTTATGAAATTGATTGTTTTTAATCTTTTTAAATAAATCATTATTTTCACATTATAAATGTTTCATATTTAATGAAAAAAATGATTTTATGAAATTGGTTGTTTTTCAAAGTTTATGGTTTAATTGAAAGAATTTTGAAAACTTTGATATAAACAAGTATTGCTTGAAATTTTGGTAAAGGACTTATTTGAAAAGTGTCATAGCATCTTTGGCAATATCATAATTTCAGAAAGTTTTGGGATTAACAAAGTATTATTTAGAAATTCTGAAATTGGACCTATTTGAAAAGTTTCATAACGTTTTGGGCCGTAGTACCGTTTTGTAAAGGTTTGGGGTGAAACTGTAATTTTAGAAAATAGTGCACTGTGCAGGTCACTGTAGCATCCGGCTTACCGGATTCTAAAAACCGGAAATCCGGATTCGGGGTAGTAAGCATCCGAAACGCAAACGGCTTACCGGATATGGTTAAACGGCAAACCGGATTTTGGGCAGTAAGCCTCTGGAGCATAAACGGCTTACCGGATTTCGCAAGCGGCAAGCCGGATACTCTGAAATTCAAAATTGTGGCTGTAACGGTAACATTAAGCGGCTAACCGGATGTCCATAAACGGCAAGCCGGTTATGACCAAAATGTGCATAACGGCTAGTTTTTGAGTTCAAACTATATAAACTCAAAACCAATTCATTTTTGGTAACTCAAGCAAGCATAAACAAGTGCACACAACTTATATTGAGCTTCAAATTCGAAAATCTTCATAGATTAAATCTTCATTGAGCTATCATTTGTAAATCCACTCTTAAAGAGAGTTTTTGTTGTAATTTTCATTTCTCATCAAATTGTGAGAGTACAAGTGTGAGAAACACTTGGAGTGAAGAGATTGGAGAGATAATCTCTTGTTGTAAAGGTTCATTGACACCTTGAAGTCAATTGTAAACGTTTGAAGCCTTGGAAAGGCTTGGATAGTGAAATCCTCAAGCCCGGTGTGCTTGGAGGCGTGGACGTAGGCGGGGATTGCCGAACCACATAAAAATCATTGAGTTTGCTTTCTCTTCCCTTGCTATTTAATTATTGTGCTTTGATTGAACTTATTGCTTTCAATTTTTATTAAGACATTAGATTGCTTGTTGTGTGGATTTGCTAGTATAATTTTTAAAATTCCAATTCACCCCCCCTCTTGGGTTGCACACTCATATTTCATTTGGTATCAGAGCAAGGTGCTCTTGTGTAGACTTAACCGTTTAGAGTTAAAGATTAATAGCAACCCAAATTAGTTCAACTTTCATGGAAGGCCAATCCACCACTAGACCTCCATTCTTTGATGGTAATGATTATCCTTATTGGAAAATTAGGATGAGAGTGTTTTTACAAGCCTTAGATTATGATCTATGGGAAATAGTTTGTGATGGTTCATTCATTCCTAGGAAGAATGTTTTAAGTGAATTGGATAAGAAAAATATGTCTTTAAATTCCAAGGCTATGAATGCTTTATTTTGTGCCTTAGATAAAAATGAATTCCATAGAGTTTCAAATTGTTCTAATGCTTATGAAATTTGGAGAAAACTTGAAATTGTGTATGAGGAGACTACAAGCGAGGAGGAATTTCATGAAGTGTCAAATTTGGCACTTATGGCAATTGGAGATGACTCGGATGATGGACTTGATGAGGTAAACGATCTTTTTACTTATGATGAATTATATGATGCTTTTAAAGAATTGCATGATAATTGGATAAAAATTGGTAAAAAGAATGCATGTTTTAAAAAGAAAATGGTAGAGCTCACAAATGAAAATGAATCTCTATGTGCAAAGATTACATGCCTAGAATTAGAGAATAAAACATTGCATGATAGAGTTGCATTATCAAATGAGAAACCTAGCACTTCACATGAGCATTTAGAATCATATGTAGATGACTTGAATAATGAAAAGGATGCTTTACAAAAATGCAATGATTCATTAAACGAAAAGATTAAAGGACTAGAGTTAGATAATGAAATGTTACATAATGGAATTGCATCATTCACATGTAAACAAAGTACTTCATATGAGCATGAGAAATCACATGTTGATGAATTAATAAAAGAAAATAAAGTGCTTAGAAAGAAGAGCAATGAGTTAAATGAGATTGTCTTAAAATTCACAAATGGTCAAAAGAACTTAGAAAAATTGCTCAACTCTCAAAAATGTGTGTTTGATAAAGGAGGACTTGGGTATAAGCCTTACTTGAAACAAAAATATTATAAGAATTATTTTGTTAAGGCTACCTCCACAAGTGATCATAAGATTATTTGTCATTATTGTAATGGAAATGGTCATATGAGTTTTAGATGTCCAGTTAAGAGAAATGAGTATTATGGAGCAAAATGTATTTGGGTTCCAAAAGGAACTAAATCTAACGTTCAAGGACCCAAGAGTATTTGGGTACCAAAGCACACAACTTGAATTTGTTTTGTAGGTACCACAATCAAGGAATGGTGGAGAAGTTCCTTGATGAAAGCTTGTGAGGATAATCATTTGAGCATGATCTAGGAGAAAAAGATGAGGCAAGATGATTTAATTGTTTTGGTAATAATTCTTGCCATATTAATTTTGTTGAATGAATTATGATAAATGAACTTGCGAAAATATGCTTGTATGTTTACATGATAGAATTATCATTGTGTTTAACATTGAGTGTTTATCATGATGCAAGGTTATATATAAATGATGATAGTTTATCAACTCATCATGATGGATTTGTTTGATGTTAATGTTTATGAAGTGTTTAAGCATGATAGTTAAGTGGTGTGTTTGATTTATTAACTTTTGAATGCTTATATGTTTAATTATTGTGTAAATCCCAAGTTTGCACAAGCTGTAATGAATTGGTCATAACTCCTTCTAGAGAACTCCAAATCCAGCTCTGTAAAATTTATTGGAAAGCTAACTTAATTATCTTTCCAACGGTATATAGCTTGCATGTTAAATCTCGCTCAATCAATACAGTTTTTATTTCGAAGTTGACCTTTCTGCATTTTCTTAATCTTTGAATGCTTATATGTTTCATGATTGTGTAAAATATATACATGATGAATGAATTATATATGTGAATTCTTGTATCGTTAATTGTGTTATATCATCATTCACTTATAAAATTGACATCATTGTTTGATACGATTTCATATGTTTGATCTTGTATGCATTTATGTCTCATGTATAAAATGGCTTATTGAAAAGTTTTAAATCTCAAAATGATTTAAACTTAATCAATTTTAAAAGCCAAAAATAAAATGGTGAGTGTAATACAAGTATAAGAGCTAGCCAATATTCAATTAGAGACAAAAGGTTTTCCAAGTCTAAACCAGTTTATCACTTTCTCTAATCCGGAAAATTATTTTTCTTATCGATTTCTCACGGAGGCCCCTCGCAAAGTCTGGCCCCATTCCGAGTCCGGCGGACGAACATGGCCATCCCCACCCCCAAGGCTATAGCCCACCCGTTTTTTGGGCATTTTTGCGGCGGACGAACTTGGGGACTGGACCTTCGGCCGCTTATTTTTGGGCACAGCTGTGCCCGCGGCCTATTTTTCGCACACGGAGGCCCCTCGCAATGTCTGGCCCCATTCCGAGTCCGGCGGACGAACTTGGCCAGCCCCACCCCGAAGGCTATAGCCCACCCCACCCCCAAGGCTATAGCCCACCCGTTTTTTGGGCATTTTTGCGGCGGACGAACTTGGGGATGGGACCTTCGGGCGCTTATTTTTGGGCGCGGCTGTGCCCGCGGCCTCTTTTTGGCACACGGAGGCCCCTCGCTAAGTCTGGCGCCATTCCGAATCCGGCGGACGAACTTGGGGACGGGACCTTCGGGCTCATATTTTTGGACGCGGCTGTGCCCGCGGCCTATTTTTGGCACACGGAGGCCCCTCGCAAAGTCTAGCCCCATCCTGAGTCCGGCGGACGAACTTGGCCAGCCCCACCCCCAAGGCTATAGCCCACCCGTTTTTTGGGCATTTTTGCGGCGGACGAACTTGGGGACGGGACCTTCGGGCGCTTATTTTTGGGCGCGGCTGTGTCCGCGGCCTATTTTTGGCACACGAAGGCCCCTCGCAAAGTCTGGCCCCATCCCGAGTCCGGCGGACGAACTTGGCCAGCCCCACCCCCAAGGCCATAGCCCACCCGTTTTTTGGGCATTTTTGCGGCGGACGAACTTGGGGACGGGACCTTCGGGCGCTTATTTTTGGGCGCGGCTGTGGCCGCGGCCTATTTTTGGCACACGGAGGCCCCTCACAATGTCTGGCCCCATTCCGAGTCCGGCGAACGAACTTGGCCAGCCCCACCCCCAAGGCTATAGCCCACCCGTTTTTTGGGCATTTTTGCGGCGGACGAAATTGGGGACGGGACATTCGGGCTTTTATTTTTGGGCGCAGCTGTGCCCGTGGCCTATTTTTGGCACACGGAGACCCCTCGCAAAGTCTGGCCCCATTCCGAGTCCGGCGGACGATTTGGCCAGCCCCACCCCCAAGGCTATAGCCCACCCGTTTTTTGGGCATTTTTGTGGCGGACGAACTAGGGGACGGGACCTTCGGGAGCTTATTTTTGGGCGCGGCTGTGCCCACGGCCTATTTTTAGCACACAGAGGCCCCTCGCAAAGTCTGGCCCCATTCCGAGTCCGGCGGAAGAACTTGGCCATCCCCACCCCCGAGGCTATAGCCCACCCGTTTTTTGGGCATTTTTGCGGCGGACGAACTTGGGGACGGGACCTTCGGGCGCTTATTTTTTGGCGTGGCTGTGCCCGCGGCCTCTTTTTGGCACACAGAGGCCCCTCGCTAAGTCTGGCCCCATTCCGAATCCGTCAGACGAACTTGGCCAGCCCCACCCCCAAGGCTATAGCCCACCCATTTTTTAGGCATTTTTGCGGCGGACGAACTTGGGGACGGGACCTTCGGGCGCTTATTTTTGGCCGCGACTGTGCCCGCGGCCTATTTTTGGCACACGGAGGCCGCTCGTAAAGTCTGGCCCCATTCCGAGTGCGGCGGACGAACTTGGCCAGCCCCACACTCAAGGCTATAGCCCACCCGTTTTTTGGGCATTTTTGCGGCGGACGAACTTGGGGACGGGACCTTCGGCGCTTATTTTAGGGCGCGGCTGTGCCCGCGGCCTATTTTTGGCACACGGAGGCCCCTCGCAAAGTCTGGCCCCATTCCGAGTCCGGCGGACGAACTTGGCCAGCCCCACCCCCAAGGCTATAGACCACCCGTTTTTTGGGCATTTTTGCGGCGGACGAACTTGGGAACGGGACCTTCGGGTGCTTATTTTTGGCGCGGCTGTGGCCGCGGCTAGCCCCAGCACACGGAGACCGCTCGCAAAGTCTGGCCCCATTCCGAGTCCGGCGGACGAACTTGGCTAGCCCCACCCCCAAGGCTATAGCCCACCCGTTTTTTTGGCATTTTTGCGGCGGACGAACTTGGGGACGGGACCTTCGGGCACTTATTTTTGGGCGGGGCTGTGCCCGCGGCCTATTTTTGGCACACGAAGGCCCCTCGCAAAGTCTGGCCCCATCCCGAGTCCGGCGGACGAACTTGGCCAGCCCCACCCCCAAGGCTATTGCCCACCCGTGTTTTGGGCATTTTTGCGGCGGACGAACTTGGGGACGGGACCTTCGGGCGCTTATTTTAGGGTGCGGCTGTGCCCGCGGCCTATTTTTAGCACACGGAGGCCCCTCACAATGTCTGGCCCCATTCCGAGTCCGGCGAACGAACTTGGCCAGCCCCACCCCCAAGGCTATAGCCCACCCGTTTTTTGGGCATTTTTGCGGCGGACGAAATTGGGGACGGGACATTCGGGCTTTTATTTTTGGGCGCAGCTGTGCCCGTGGCCTATTTTTGGCACACGGAGACCCCTCGCAAAGTCTGGCCCCATTCCGAGTCCGGCGGACGATTTGGCCAGCCCCACCCCCAAGGCTATAGCCCACCCGTTTTTTGGGCATTTTTGTGGCGGACGAACTAGGGGACGGGACCTTCGGGAGCTTATTTTTGGGCGCGGCTGTGCCCACGGCCTATTTTTAGCACACAGAGGCCCCTCGCAAAGTCTGGCCCCATTCCGAGTCCGGCGGAAGAACTTGGCCATCCCCACCCCCGAGGCTATAGCCCACCCGTTTTTTGGGCATTTTTGCGGCGGACGAACTTGGGGACGGGACCTTCGGGCGCTTATTTTTTGGCGTGGCTGTGCCCGCGGCCTCTTTTTGGCACACAGAGGCCCCTCGCTAAGTCTGGCCCCATTCCGAATCCGTCAGACGAACTTGGCCAGCCCCACCCCCAAGGCTATAGCCCACCCATTTTTTAGGCATTTTTGCGGCGGACGAACTTGGGGACGGGACCTTCGGGCGCTTATTTTTGGCCGCGACTGTGCCCGCGGCCTATTTTTGGCACACGGAGGCCGCTCGTAAAGTCTGGCCCCATTCCGAGTGCGGCGGACGAACTTGGCCAGCCCCACACTCAAGGCTATAGCCCACCCGTTTTTTGGGCATTTTTGCGGCGGACGAACTTGGGGAATGGACCTTCGGCGCTTATTTTTGGGCGCGGCTGTGCCCGCGGCCTATTTTTGGCACACGGAGGCCCCTCGCAAAGTCTGGCCCCATTCCGAGTCCGGCGGACGAACTTGGCCAGCCCCACCCCCAAGGCTATAGACCACCCGTTTTTTGGGCATTTTTGCGGCGGACGAACTTGGGAACGGGACCTTCGGGTGCTTATTTTTGGGCGCGGCTGTGGCCGCGGCCTATTTTTGGCACACGGAGACCGCTCGCAAAGTCTGGCCCCATTCCGAGTCCGGCGGACGAACTTGGCTAGCCCCACCCCCAAGGCTATAGCCCACCCGTTTTTTGGGCATTTTTGCGGCGGACGAACTTGGGGACGGGACCTTCGGGCGCTTATTTTTGGGCGGGGCTGTGCCCGCGGCCTATTTTTGGCACACGAAGGCCCCTCGCAAAGTCTGGCCCCATCCCGAGTCCGGCGGACGAACTTGGCCAGCCCCACCCCCAAGGCTATAGCCCACCCGTTTTTTGGGCATTTTTGCGGCGGACGAAATTGGGGACGGGACATTCGGGCTTTTATTTTTGGGCGCAGCTGTGCCCGTGGCCTATTTTTGGCACACGGAGACCCCTCGCAAAGTCTGGCCCCATTCCGAGTCCGGCGGACGATTTGGCCAGCCCCACCCCCAAGGCTATAGCCCACCCGTTTTTTGGGCATTTTTGTGGCGGACGAACTAGGGGACGGGACCTTCGGGCGCTTATTTTTGGGCGCGGCTGCGCCCGCGGCCTATTTTTGGCACACGGAGGCCCCTCGCAAAGTCTGGCCCCATTCCGAGTCCGGCGGACGAACTTGGCCAGCCCCACCCCCGAGGCTATAGACCACCAGTTTTTGGGCATTTTTGCGGCGGACGAACTTGGGAACGGGACCTTCGGGTGCTTATTTTTGGGCGTGGCTGTGCCCGCGGCCTATTTTTGGCACACGGAGGCTGCTCGCAAAGTCTGGCCCCATTCCGAGTCCGGCGGACGAACTTGGCTAGCCCCACCCCCAAGGCTATAGCCCACCCGTTTTTTTGGCATTTTTGCGGCAGACGAACTTGGGGACGGGACCTTCGGGCGCTTATTTTTGGGCGGGGCTGTGACCGCGGCCTATTTTTGGCACACGAAGGCCCCTCGCAAAGTCTGGCCCCATCCCGAGTCCGGCGGACGAACTTGGCCAGCCCCACCCCCAAGGCTATTGCCCACCCGTGTTTTGGGCATTTTTGCGGCGGACGAACTTGGGGACGGGACCTTCGGGCGCTTATTTTTGGCCGCGACTGTGCCCGCGGCCTATTTTTGGCACACGGAGGCCGCTCGTAAAGTCTGGCCCCATTCCGAGTGCGGCGGACGAACTTGGCCAGCCCCACACTCAAGGCTATAGCCCACCCGTTTTTTGGGCATTTTTGCGGCGGACGAACTTGGGGAATGGACCTTCGGCGCTTATTTTTGGGCGCGGCTGTGCCCGCGGCCTATTTTTGGCACACGGAGGCCCCTCGCAAAGTCTGGCCCCATTCCGAGTCCGGCGGACGAACTTGGCCAGCCCCACCCCCAAGGCTATAGACCACCCGTTTTTTGGGCATTTTTGCGGCGGACGAACTTGGGAACGGGACCTTCGGGTGCTTATTTTTGGGCGCGGCTGTGGCCGCGGCCTATTTTTGGCACACGGAGACCGCTCGCAAAGTCTGGCCCCATTCCGAGTCCGGCGGACGAACTTGGCTAGCCCCACCCCCAAGGCTATAGCCCACCCGTTTTTTTGGCATTTTTGCGGCGGACGAACTTGGGGACGGGACCTTCGGGCGCTTATTTTTGGGCGGGGCTGTGCCCGCGGCCTATTTTTGGCACACGGAGGCCCCTCGCAAAGTCTGGCCCCATCCCGAGTCCGGCGGACGAACTTGGCCAGCCCCACCCCCAAGGCTATAGCCCACCCGTTTTTTGGGCATTTTTGCGGCGGACGAAATTGGGGACGGGACATTCGGGCTTTTATTTTTGGGCGCAGCTGTGCCCGTGGCCTATTTTTGGCACACGGAGACCCCTCGCAAAGTCTGGCCCCATTCCGAGTCCGGCGGACGATTTGGCCAGCCCCACCCCCAAGGCTATAGCCCACCCGTTTTTTGGGCATTTTTGTGGCGGACGAACTAGGGGACGGGACCTTCGGGCGTTTATTTTTGGGCGCGTGTGGGCCCGGGGCCTATTTTTGGGACAAGGTGGCCCCTCGCAAAGTCTGGCCCCATTCCGCGTCCGGCGGAAGAACTTGGCCAGCCCCACCCCCGAGGCTATAGACCACCAGTTTTTGGGCATTTTTGCGCGGACGAACTTGGGGATGGGACCTTCGGGCTCTTATTTTTGGACGCGGCTGTGCCCGCGGCCTATTTTTGGCATACGGAGGCCCCTCGCAAAGTCTGGCCCCATTCTGATTCCGGCGGACAAACTTGGCCAGCCCCACCCCTGAGGCTATAGCCCACCCGTTTTTTTGGCATTACTGCGGCGGACGAACTTGGGGACGGGACCTTCGGGCCCTTATTTTAGGGCGGGCTGTGCCCGTGGCCTATGTTTGGCACACGGAGGCCCCTCACAAAGTCTGGCCCCGTCCCGAGTCCGGCGGACGAACTTGGCCAGCCCCACCCCCAAGGCTATAGCCCACCCGTTTTTTGGGCATTTTTGCGGAGGACGAACTTGGGGACGGGACCTTCGGGCGCTTATTTTTGGGCGCGGCTGTGCCCACGGCCTATTTTTGGCACACGGAGGCCCCTCGCAAAGTCTGGCCCCATTCCGAGTCCGGCGGACGAACTTGGCCAGCCCCACCCCCAAGGCTATAGCCCACCCGTTTTTTGGGCATTACTGCGGCGGACGAACTTGGGGACGGGACCTTCGTGCGCTTATTTTAGGGCGTGGCTGTGCCCGCGGCTTATTTTTGGCACACGGAGGCCCCTCGAAAAGTCTGGCCCCATCCCGAGTCCGGCGGACAAACTTGGCCAGCCCCACCCCCAAGGCTATAGCCCACCCGTTTATTGGGCATTACTGCGGCGGACGAACTTGGGGACGGGAGCTTCGGGCGCTTATTTTAGGGCGTGGCTGTGCCCGCGGCCTATTTTTGGCACACAGAGGCCCCTCGCAAAGTCTGGCCCCATTCCGATTCCGGCGGACGAACTTGGCCAGCCCCACCCCTAAGGCTATACCCCACCCGTTTTTTGGGCATTACTGCGGCGGACAAACTTGGGGACGAGACCTTCGGGCGCTTATTTTTGGGCGCGGCTGTGCCCGCGGCCTATTTTTGGCACACGGAGGCCGCTCGTAAAGTCTGGCCCCATTCCGAGTCCGGCGGACGAACTTGGCCATCCCCACACCCAAGGCTATAGCCCACCCGTTTTTTGGGCATTTTTGCGGCGGACGAACTTGGGGACGGGACCTTCGGGCGCTTATTTTTGGGCGCGGCTGTGACCGCAGCCTATTTTTGGCACACGGAGGCCCCTCGCAAAGTCTGACCCCATTCCGAGTCTGGCGGACGAACTTGGCCAGCCCCACCCCCAAGGCTATAGCCCACCCGTTTTTTGGGCATTTTTGCGGCGGACGAACTTGGGGACGGGACCTTCGGGCGCTTATGTTTGGGCGCGGCTGTGCCTGCGGCTAATTTTTGGCACACGGAGGCCCCTCGCAAAGTCTGGCCCCACTTCGAGTCCGGCGGACGAACTTGGCCAGCCCCACCCCCAAGGCTATAGCCCACCCGTTTTTTGGGCATTTTTGCGGCAGACGAACTTGGGGACGGGACCTTCGGGAGCTTATTTTTCGGCGCGGCTGTGACCACAGCCTATTTTTGGCACACGGAGGCCCCTCGCAAAGTCTGGCCCCATTCCGAGTCCGCGGGACGAACTTGGCCAGCCCCACCCCCAAGGCTATTGCCCACCCGTTTTTTGGGCATTTTTGCGGCGGACGAACTTGGGGACGGGACCTTCGGGCGCTTATTTTTGGGCGCGGCTGTGCCTGTGGCCTATTTTTGGCACACGGAGGCCCCTCGCAAAGTCTGGCCCCATTCCGAGTCCGGGTGACGAACTTGGCCAGCCCCACCCACAAGGCTATAGCCCACCCGTTTTTTGGGCATTTTTGCGGCGGACGAACTTGGGGACGGGACCATCGGGCGCTTATTTTTGGGCGCGGCTGTTCCCGCGGCCTATTTTTGGCACACGGAGACCCCTCGCAAAGTCTGGCCCCACTCCGAGTCCGTCGGACGAACTTGGCCAGCCCCACCCCCAAAGCTATAGCCCACCCGTTTTTTGGGCATCTTTGCGGCGGACGAACTTGGGGACGGGACCTTCGGGCGCTTTTTTTTGGGCGCGGTTGTGCCCGTGGCCTATTTTTGGCACACGGAGGCCCCTCGCAAAGTCTGGCCCCATTCCGAGTCCGGGGGACGAACTTGGCCAGCCCCACTCCCAAGGCTATAGCCCACCCGTTTCCTCGGCCTATTTGCTGCGGTCGAACTTGGGGACGGGACCTTCGGGCGCTTATTTTTGTGCGCGGCTGTGCCTGTGGCCTATTTTTGGCACACGGAGGCCCCTCGCAAAGTCTGGCCCCATTCCGAGTCCGGCGGACGAACTTGGCCAGCCCCACCCCCAAGGCTATAGCCCACCCGTTTTTTGGGCATTTTTGCGGCGGACGAACTAGGGGACGGGACCTTCGGGCGCTTATGTTTGGGCGCGGCTGTGCCCGTAACCTATTTTTGGCACACGGAGGCCCCTCGCAAAGTCTGGCCCCATTCCGAGTCCGGCGGACGAACTTGGCCAGCCCCACCCCCAAGGCTATAGCCCACCCGTTTTTTGGGCATTTTTGCGGCGGACGAACTTGGGGACGGGACCTTCGGGCGCTTATTTTTGGGCGCGGCTGCGCCCGCGGCCTATTTTTGGCACACGGAGGCCCCTCGCAAAGTCTGGCCCCATTCCGAGTCCGGCGGACGAACTTGGCCAGCCCCACCCCCGAGGCTATAGACCACCAGTTTTTGGGCATTTTTGCGGCGGACGAACTTGGGAACGGGACCTTCGGGTGCTTATTTTTGGGCGTGGCTGTGCCTGTGGCCTATTTTTGGCACACGGAGGCCCCTCGTAAAGTCTGGCCCCATTCCGAGTCCGGCGGACGAACTTGGCCAGCCCCACCCACAAGGCTATAGCCCACCCGTTTTTTGGGCATTTTTGCGGCGGACGAACTTGGGGACGGGACCATCGGGCGCTTATTTTTGGGCGCGGCTGTTCCCGTGGCCTATTTTTGGCACAAGGAGGCCCCTCGCAAAGTCTGGCCCCACTCCGAGTCCGGCGGACGAACTTGGCCAGGCCCACCCCCAAAGCTATAGCACACCCGTTTTTTGGGCATCTTTGCGGCGGACGAACTTGGGGACGGGACCTTCGGGGGCTTTTTTTTGGGCGCGGCTGTGCCCGTGGCCTATTTTTGGCACACGGAGGCCCCTCGCAAAGTCTGGCCCCATTCCGAGTCCGGGGGACGAACTTGGCCAGCCCCACTCCCAAGGCTATAGCCCACCCGTTTTTTGGGCATTTTTGCGGCGGACGAACTTGGGGACGGGACCTTCGGGCGCTTATTTTTGGGCGCGGCTGTGCCTGAGGCCTATTTTTGGCACACGGAGGCCCCTCGCAAAGTATGGCCCCATTCCGAGTCCGGCGGACGAACTTGGCCCGCCCCACCCCCAAGGCTATAGCCCACCCGTTTTTTGGGCATTTTTGCGGCGGACGAACTCGGGGACGGGACCTTCGGGCGCTTATGTTTGGGCGCGGCTGTGCCTGCAACCTATTTTTGGCACACGGAGGCCCCTCGCAAAGTCTGGCCCCATTCCGAGTCCGGGTGACGAACTTGGCCAGCCCCACCCACAAGGCTATAGCCCACCCGTTTTTTGGGCATTTTTGCGGCGGACGAACTTGGGGACGGGGGATTTTCGGGGCCCTTTGGCTTATTTTGGACCTTGGGCGCTTATTTTGGGCGGCTGTGATTATGGGCGGCCTATTTTTGGCACACGGAGGCAACTCGCAAAGTCTGGCCCCATTCAGAGCCCGGGCGGACGAACTTGGCCAGCCCCACCACCAAGGGTCAGCCCACCCGCTTTTGGGCATTTTTGAGTCCGACGAAATTGGGGACGGGACCTTCGGGCGCTTATTTTTGGCCGCGGCTGTGCCCGCGGCCTATTTTTGGCACACGGCGGCCCTTCGCAAAGTCTGGCCCCATTCCGAGTCCGGCGGACGAACTTGGCCAGCCCCAACCCCAAGGCTATAGCCCAACCGTTTTTTGGGTTTTTTTGCGGGGGACGAACTTGGGGACGAGACCTTCGGGCGCTTATTTTTGGGCACGGCTGTGGCTGCGGCCTATTTTTGGCACACGGAGGCCCCTCGCAAAGTCTGGCCCCATTCCGAGTCCGGCGGACGAACTTGGCCAGCCCCACCCCCAAGGCTATAGCCCACCCGTTTTTTGGGCATTTTTGCGGCGGACGAACTTGGGGACGGGACCATCGGGCGCTTATTTTTGGGCGCGGCTGTGCCCGCGGCCTATTTTTGGCACACGGAGGCCCCTCGCAAAGTCTGGCCCCATTCCGAGTCCGGCGGACGAACTTGGCCAGCCCCACCCCGAAGGCTATAGCCCACCCGTTTTTTGGGCATTTTTGCGGCGGACGAACTTGGGGACGGGACCTTCGGGCGCTTATTTTTTGGCGCGGCTGTGCCCGCGGCCTATTTTTGGCACACGAAGGCCCCTCGCAAAGTCTGGCCCCATTCCGAGGCCGGCGTACGAACTTGACCAGCCCCACCCCCAAGGCTATAGCCCCCCCGTTTTTTGAGAATTTTTGCGGCGGACGAACTTGGGGACGGGACCTTCGGGCGCTTATGTTTGGGCGCGGCTGTGCCCGCGGCCTATTTTTGGCACACGGAGGCCCCTCACAAAGTCTGGCCCCATTCCGAGTCCGGCGGACGAACTTGGCCAGCCCCACCCCCAAGGCTATAGCCCACCCGTTTTTTGGGCATTTTTGCGGCGGACGAACTTGGGGACGGGACCTTCGGGCGCTTATTTTTGGGCTTGGCGACGGGACCTTCGGGCGCTTATTTTTGGCACACGGAGGCCCCTCGCAAAGTCTGGCCCCATTCCGAGTCCGGCGGACGAACTTGGCCAGCCCCACCACCAAGGCTGTAGCCCACCCGTTTTTTGGGCATTTTTGCGTCGGACGAACTTGGGGACGGGACCTTCGGGCGATTTTTTCTTTGTGCGGCTGTGCCCGCGGCCTATTTTTGGCACACGGAGGCCCCTCGCAAAGTCTGGCCCCATTCCGAGTCCGGCGGACGAACTTGGCCAGCCCCAACCCCAAGGCTATAGCCCAACCGTTTTTTGGGCTTTTTTGCGGGGGACGAACTTGGGGACGAGACCTTCGGGCGCTTATTTTTGGGCACGGCTGTGGCTGCGGCCTATTTTTGGCACACGGAGGCCCCTTGCAAAGTCTGGCCCCATTCCGAGTCCGGCGGAGGAACTTGGCCAGCCCCACCCCCAAGGCTATAGCCCACCCGTTTTTTGGGAATTTTTGCTGCGGACAAACTTGGGGACGGGACCTTCGGGCAATTATTTTTGGGCGCGGCTGTGCCCGCGGCCTATTTTTGGTACACGGAGGCCCCTCCCAAAGTCTGGCCCCATTCCGAGTCCGGCGGATTTAACTTGGCCAGCCTCCCCCCAAGGCTACAGCCCACTCGTTTTTGGGCATTTTTTCAGCGGACGAACTTGGGGACGGGACCTTCGGGCGCTTATTTTTGGGCGCGGCTGTGCCCGCGGCCTATTTTTGGCACACGGAGGCCCCTCGCAAAGTCTGGCCCCATTCCGAGTCCGGCGGACGAACTTGGCCAGCCCCACCCCCAAGGCTATAGCCCACCCGTTTTTTGGGCATTTTTGCGGCGGACGAACTTGGGGACGGGACCTTCGGGAGCTTATTTTTGGGTGCGGCTGTACCCGCGGCCTATTTTTGGCACACGGAGGCCCTTCACAATGTCTGACCCCATTCCGAGTCCCGCGGACGAACTTGGCCAGCCCCACCCCCAAGGCTATAGCCCACCCGTTTTTTGGGCATTTTTGCGGGGGACGAACTTGGGGACGAGACCTTCGGGCGCTTATTTTTGGGCACGGCTGTGGCTGCGGCCTATTTTTGGCACACGGAGGCCCCTTGCAAAGTCTGGCCCCATTCCGAGTCCGGCGGACGAACTTGGCCAGCCCCACCCCCAAGGCTATAGCCCACCCGTTTTTTGGCCATTTTTGCGGCGGACGAACTTGGGGACGGGACCTTCGGGCGCTTATTTTTGGGCGCGGCTGTGCCCGCGGCCTATTTTTGGCACACGGAGGCCCCTCGCAAAGTCTGGCCCCATTCCGAGTCCGGCGGACGAACTTGGCCAGCCCCACCCCCAAGGCTATAGCCCACCCATTTTTTGGGCATTTTTGCGGCGGACGAACTTGGGGACGGGATCTTCAGGCACTTATTTTTGGGCGCGGCTGTGCCCGCGGCCTATTTTTGGCACACGGAGGCCCCTCGCAAAGTCTGGCCCCATTCCGAGTCCGGCGGACGAACTTGGCCAGCCCCACCCCCAAGGTTATAGCCCACCCGTTTTTTGGGCATTTTTGCGGCGGATGAACTTGGGGACGGGACCTTCGGGAGCTTATTTTTGGGTGCGGCTGTGCCCGCTGCCTATTTTTAGCATACGGAGGCCCCTCGTAAAGTCTGGCCCCATTCCGAGTCCGGCGGACGAACTTGGCCAGCCTCACCCCCAAGGCTATAGCCCACCCGTTTTTTGGGCATTTTTGCGGCGGACGAACTTGGGGACGGGACCTTCGGGTGCTTATTTTTGGGCGCGGCTGTGTCCGCGGCCTATTTTTGGCACACGGAGGCCCCTCGCAAAGTCTGGCCCCATTCCGAGTCCGGCGGACGAACTTGGCCAGCCCCACCCCCAAGGCTATAGCAAACCCATTTTTTGGGCATTTTTGCGGCGGACGAACTTGGGGACGGGACCTTCGGGCACTTATTTTTGGGCGCGGCTGTGCCCGCGGCCTATTTTTGGCACACGGAGGCCCCTCGCAAAGTCTGGCCCCATTCCGAGTCCGGCGGACGAACTTGGCCAGCCCCACCCCCAAGGCTATAGCCCACCCGTTTTTTGGGCATTTTTGCGGCGGACGAACTTGGGGACGGGACCTTCGGGCGCTTATGTTTGGGCGCGGCTGTGCCCGCGGCCTATTTTTGGCACACGGAGGCCCCTCGCAAAGTCTGGCCCCATTCCGAGTCCGGCGGACGAACTTGGCCAGCCCCACCCCCAAGGCTATAGCCCACCCGTTTTTTGGGCATTTTTGTGGCGGACGAACTTGGGGACGGGACCTTCGGGCGCTTATTTTTGGGCGCGGCTGTGCCCACGGCCTATTTTTGGCACACGGAGGCCCCTCGCAAAGTCTGGCCCCATTCCGAGTCCGGCGGACGAACTTGGCCAGCCCCACCCCCAAGGCTATAGCCCACCCGTTTTTTGGGCATTTTTGCGGCGGACGAACTTGGGGACGGGACCTTCGGGCGCTTATTTTTGGGCTCGGCTGTGCCCGCGGCCTATTTTTGGCACACGGAGGCCCCTCGCAAAGTCTGGCCCCATTCCGAGTCCGGCGGACGAACTTGGCCAGCCCCACCCCCAAGGCTATAGCCCACCCGTTTTTTGGGCATTTTTACGGCGGACGAACTTGGGGACGTGACCTTCGGGCACTTATTTTTGGACGCGGCTGTGCCCGCGGCCTATTTTTGGCACACGGATCGCCAAGCAAAGTATGGCCCCATTCCCAGTACGGGGGAAGAACTTTGCCAGCCTCACCCCCAAGGCTATAGCCCACCCGTTTTTTGGGCATTTTTGCGGCGGACGAACTTAGGGACGGGACCTTCGGGCGCTTATTTTTGGGTGCGGCTGTGTCCGCGGCCTATTTTTGGCACACGGAGGCCCCTCGCAAAGTCTGGCCCCATTCCGAGTCCGGCGGACGAACTTGGCCAGCCCCACCCCCAAGGCTATAGCCCACCCGTTTTTTGGGCATTTTTGCGGCGGACGAACTTGGGGACAGGACCTTCGGGTGCTTATTTTTGGGTGCGGCTGTGCCCGCGGCCTATTTTTGGCACACGGAGGCCCCTCGCAAAGTCTGGCCCCATTCCGAGTCCGGTGGACGAACTTGGCCAGCCCCACCCCAAGGCTACAGCCCACCCGTTTTTTGGGCATTTTTGCGGCGGACGAACTTGGGGACGGGACCTTCGGGCGCTTATTTTTGGGTGCGGCTGTGCCCGCGGCCTATTTTTGGCACACGGAGGCCCCTCGCAAAGTCTGGCCCCATTCCGAGTCCGGCGGACGAACTTGGCCAGCCCCACCCCCAAGGCTATAGCCCACCCGTTTTTTGGGCATTTTTGCTGCGGACAAACTTGGGGACGGGACCTTCGGGCAATTATTTTTGGGCGCGGCTGTGCCCGCGGCCTATTTTTGGTACACGGAGGCCCCTCCCAAAGTCTGGCCCCATTCCGAGTCCGGCGGACGAACTTGGCCAGCCCCACCCCCAAGGCTATAGCCCACCCGTTTTTTGGGCATTTTTGCGGCGGACGAACTTGGGGACGGGACCTTCGGGCACTTATTTTTGGGCGCGGCTGTGCCCGCGGCCTATTTTTGGCACACGGAGGCCCCTCGCAAAGTCTGGCCCCATTCCGAGTCCGGCGGACGAACTTGGCCAGCCCCACCCCCAAGGCTATAGCCCACCCGTTTTTTGGGCATTTTTGCGGCGGACGAACTTGGGGACGGGACCTTCGGGCACGTATTTTTGGGCGCGGCTGTGCCCGCGGCCTATTTTTGGCACACGGACGCACCTCGCAAAGTATGGCCCCTTTCCGAGTCCGGCGGACGAACTTGGCCAGCCCCACCCCCAAGGCTGTAGCCCACCCGTTTTTTGGGCATTTTTGCGGCGGACGAACTTGGGGACGGGACCTTCGGGCGCTTATGTTTGGGCGCGGCTATGCCCGCGGCCTATTTTTGGCACACGGAGGCCCCTCGCAAAGTCTGGCCCCATTCCGAGTCCGGCGGACGAACTTGGCCAGCCCCACCCCCAAGGCTATAGCCCACCCGTTTTTTGGGCATTTTTGCGGCGGACTAACTTCGGGACGGGACCTTCGGGCGCTTATTTTTGGGCGCAACTGTGCCCGCGGCCTATTTTTAGCACACGGAGGCCCCTCGCAAAGTCTGCCCCCATTCCGAGTCCGGCGGACGAACTTGGCCAGCCCCACCCCCAAGGCTATAGCCCACCCGTTTTTTGGGCATTTTTGCTGCGGACGAACTTGGGGACGGGACCTTCGGGCGCTTATGTTTGGGCTCGGCTGTGCCCGCGGCCTATTTTTGGTACACGGAGGCCCCTCGCAAAGTCTGGCCCCATTCCGAGTCCGGCGGACGAACTTGGCCAGCCCCACCCCCAAGGCTATAGCCCACCCGTGTTTTGGGCATTTTTGCTTCGGACGAACTTGGGGACGGGACCTTCGGGCGCTTATGTTTGGGCTCGGCTGTGCCCGCGGCCTATTTTTGGCACACGGAGGCCCCTCGCAAAGTCTGGCCCCATTCCGAGTCCGGCGGACGAACTTGGCCAGCCCCACCCCCAAGGCTATAGCCCACCCGTGTTTTGGGCATTTTTGCTGCGGACGAACTTGGGGACGGGACCTTCGGGCGCTTATGTTTGGGCTCGGCTGTGCCCGCGGCCTATTTTTGGCACACGGAGGCCCCTCGCAAAGTCTGGCCCCATTCCGAGTCCGGCGGACGAACTTGGCCAACCCCACCCCCAAGGCTATAGCCCACCCGTTTTTTGGGCATTTTTGCGGCGGACGAACTTGGGGACGGGACCTTCGGGCGCTTATTTTTGGGCGCGGCTGTGTCCGCGGCCTATTTTTGGCACACGGAGGCCCCTCGCAAAGTCTGGCCCCATTCCGAGTCCGGCGGACGAACTTGGCCAGCCCCACCCCCAAGGCTATAGCCCACCCGTTTTTTGGGCATTTTTGCGGCGGACGAACTTGGGGACGGGACTTTCGGGCACTTATGTTAGGGCGCGGCTGTGCCCGCGGCATATTTTTGGCACACGGAGGCCCATCGCAAAGTCTGGCCCCATTCCGAGTCCGGCGGACGAACTTGGCCAGCCCCACCCCCAAGGCTATAGCCCACCCGTTTTTTGGGCATTTTTGCTGCGGACGAACTTGGGGACGGGAGCTTATTTTTGGGCGCGGCTGTGCCCGCGGCCTATTTTTGGCACACGGAGGCCCCTCGCAAAGTCTGGCCCCATTCCGAGTCCGGCGGACGAACTTGGCCAGCCCCACCCCCAAGGCTATAGCCCACCCGTTTTTTGGGCATTTTTGCGGCGGACGAACTTGGGGACGGGACCTTCGGGCGCTTATGTTTGGGCTCGGCTGTGCCCGCGGCCTATTTTTGGTACACGGAGGCCCCTCGCAAAGTCTGGCCCCATTCCGAGTCCGGCGGACGAACTTGGCCAGCCCCACCCCCAAGGCTATAGCCCACCCGTTTTTGGGCATTTTTGCGGCGGACGAACTTGGGGACGGGACCTTCGGGCGCTTATTTTTGGGCGCGGCTGTGCCCGCGGCCTATTTTTGGCACACGGAGGCCCCTCGAAAAGTCTGGCCCCATTCCGAGTCCGGCGGACGAACTTGGCCAGCCCCACCCCCAAGGCTATAGCCCACCCGTTTTTTGGGCATTTTTGCGGCGGACGAACTTGGGGACGGGACCTTCGGGCGCTTATTTTTGGCGCGGCTGTGTCCGCGGCCTATTTTTGGCACACGGAGGCCCCTCGCAAAGTCTGGCCCCATTCCGAGTCCGGCGGACGAACTTGGCCAGCCCCACCCCCAAGGCTATAGCCCACCCGTTTTTTGGGCATTTTTGCGGCGGACGAACTTGGGGACGGGACCTTCGGGCGCTTATTTTTGGGCGCGGCTGTGCCCGCGGCCTATTTTTGGCACACGGAGGCCCCTCACAAAGTCTGGCCCCATTCCGAGTCCGGCGGACGAACTTGGCCAGCCCCACCCCCAAGGCTATAGCCCACCCGTTTTTTGGGCATTTTTGCGGCGGACGAACTTGGGGACGGGACCTTCGGGCGCTTATTTTTTGGCACGGCTGTGCCCGCGGCCTATTTTTGGCACACGGAGGCCCCTCGCAAAGTCTGGCCCCATTCCGAGTCCGGCGGACGAACTTGGCCAGCCCCACCCCCAAGGCTATAGCCCACCCGTTTTTTGGGCATTTTTGCGGCGGACGAACTTGGGGACGGGACCTTCAGGCGCTTATTTTTGGGCGCGGCTGTGCCAGTGGCCTATTTTTGGCACACAGAGGCCCCTCGCAAAGTCTGGCCCCACTCCGAGTCCGGCAGATGAACTTGGCCAGCCCCACCCCCAAGGCTATAGCCCACCCGTTTTTTGGGCATTTTTGCGGCGGACGAACTTGGGGACGGGACCTTCGGGCGCTTATTTTTGGGCGCGGCTGTGCCCGCGGCCTATTTTTGGCACACGGAGGCCCCTCGCAAAGTCTTGCCCCATTCCGAGTCCGGCGGACGAACTTGGCCAGCCCCACCCCCAAGGCTATAGCCCACCCGTTTTTTGGGCATTTTTGCGGCGGACGAACTTGGGGATGGGACCTTCGGGCGCTTGCCTATTTTTGGCACACGGAGGCCCCTCGTAAAGTCTGGCCCCATTCCGAGTCTGGCGGACGAACTTGGCCAGCCCCACCCCCAAGGCTATAGCCCACCCGTTTTTTGGGCATTTTTGCGGCGGACTAACTTGGGGACGGGACCTTCGGGTGCTTTTTTTTGGACATGGCTGTGCGCGTGGCCTATTTTTGGCACACGGAGGCCCCTCGTAAAGTCTGGCCCCATTCCGAGTCCTGCGGACGAACTTGGCCAGCCCCACCCCCAAGGCTATAGCCCACCCATTGTTTGGGCATTTTTGCTGCGGACGAACTTGGGGACGGGACCTGCGGGCGCTTATTGTTGGGTGCGGCTGTGCCCGCGGCCTATTTTTGGCACACGGAGGACCCTCGCAAAGTCTGGCCCCATTCCGAGTCCGGCGGACGAACTTGGCCAGCCCCACCCCCAAGGCTATAGCCCACCCGTTTTTTGGGCATTTTTGCGGCGGACGAACTTGGGGACGGGACCTTCGGGCGCTTATTTTTGGGCGCGGCTGTGCCCGCGGCCTATTTTTGGCACACGGAGGCCCCTCGGAAAGTCTGGCCCCATTCCAAGTCCGGCGGACAAACTTGGCCAGCCCCACCCCCAAGGCTATAGCCCACCCGTTTTTTGGGAATTTTTGCAGCGGGCGAACTTGGGGCTTATTTTTGGGCTCGGCTGTGCCCGCGGCCTATTTTTGGCACACGGAGGCCCCTCGCAAAGTCTGACCCCATTCCGAGTCCGGCGGATGAAACTGGCCAGCCCCACCCCAAAGGCTATAGCACACCCGTTTTTTGGGCATTTTTGAGGCGGACGAACTTGGGGACGGGACCTTCGGGCGCTTATTTTTAGGGCTCGGCTGTGCCCGCGGCCTATTTTTTGTACACGGAGGCCCCTCGCAAAGTCTGGCCCCATTCCGAGTCCGGCGGACGAACTTGGCCAGCCCCACCCCCAAGGCTATAGCCCACCCGTTTTTTGGGCATTTTTGCTGCGGACGAACTTGGGGACGGGACCTTCGGGCGCTTATTTTTGGGCGCGGCTGTGCCCGCGGCCTATTTTTGGCACACGGAGGCCCCTCGCAAAGTCTGGCCCCATTCCGAGTCCGGCGGACGAACTTGGCCAGCCCCACCCCCAAGGCTATAGCCCACCCGTTTTTTGGGCATTACTGTGGCGGACGAACTTGGGGACGGGACCTTCGGGCGCTTATTTTTGGGCGCGGCTGTGCCCGCGGCCTATTTTTGGCACACGGAGGCCCCTCGCAAAGTCTGGCCCCATTCCGAGTCCGGCGGACGAACTTGGCCAGCCCCACCCCAAGCCCATAGCCCACCCGTTTCTGGGGCATTTTTGCGGCGGACGAACTTGGGGACTGGACCTTCGGGCGCTTATTTTTTGGCGCGGCTGTGTCCGCGGCCTATTTTTGGCACACGGAGGCCCCTCGCAAAGTCTGGCCCCATTCCGAGTCCGGCGGACGAACTTGGCCAGCCCCACCCCCAAGGCTATAGCCCACCCGTTTTTTGGGCATTTTTGCGGCGGACGAACTTGGGGACGGGACCTTTGGGCGCTTATTTTTGGCTGCGGCTGTACCCGCGGCCTATTTTTGGCACACGGAGGCCCCTCACAAAGTCTGGGCCCATTCCGAGTCCGGCGGACGAACTTGGCCAGCCCCACCCCCAAGGCTATATCCAACCCATTTTTTGGGCATTTTTGCGGCGGACGAACTTGGGGACGGGACCTTTGGGCGCTTATTTGGGATGCGGCTGTGCCCATGTCCTATTTTTGGCACACGGAGGCCCTCGCAAAGTCTGGCCCCATTCCGAGTCCGCGGACGAACTTGGCCAGCCCCACCCCCAAGGCTATAGCCCACCCGTTTTTGGGCATTTTTGCGGCGGACGAACTTGGGGCGGGACCTTCAGGCGCTTATTTTTGTGCGCGGCTGTGACCGCGGCCTATTATTGGCACACGGAGGCCCCTCGCAAAGTCTGGCCCCACTCCGAGTCCGGCAGATGAACTTGGCCAGCCCCACCCCCAAGGCTATAGCCCACCCGTTTTTTGGGCATTTTTGCGGCGGACGAACTTGGGGACGGGACCTTCGGGCGCTTACTTTTGGGCGTGGCTGTGCCCGCGGACTATTTTTGGTGCACGGAGGCCCCTCGCAAAGTCTTGCCCCATTCCGAGTCCGGCGGACGAACTTGGCCAGCCCCACCCCCAAGGCTATAGCCCACCCGTTTTTTGGGCATTTTTGCGGCGGACGAACTTGGGGACGGGACCTTCGGGCGCTTATTTTTGGGCGCGGCTGTGCCCGCGGCCTATTTTTGGCACACGGAGGCCCCTCGCAAAGTCTGGCCCCATTCCGAGTCCGGCGGACGAACTTGGCCAGCCCCACCCCCAAGGCTATAGCCCACCCATTTTTTGGGCATTTTTACGGCGGACGAACTTGGGGACGGGACCTTCGGGCGCTTATTTTTGGGCGCGGCTGTGCCCGTGGCCTATTTTTGGCACACAGAGGCCCCTCGCAAAGTCTGGCCCCATTCCGAGTCCGGCGGACGAACTTGGCCAGCCCCACCCCCAAGGCTATAGCCCACCCGTTTTTTGGGCATTTTTGCGGCGGACGAACTTGGGGACGGGACCTTCGGGCGCTTATTTTTGGGCGCGGCTGTGCCCGCGGCCTATTTTTGGCACACGGAGGCCCCTCGCAAAGTCTGGCCCCATTCCGAGTCCGGCGGACGAACTTGGCCAGCCCCACCCCCAAGGCTATAGCCCACCCGTTTTTGGGCATTTTTGCGGCGGACGAACTTGGGGACGGGACCTTCGGGCGCGGCTGTGCCCGCGGCCTATTTTTGGCACACGGAGGCCCCTCGCAAAGTCTGGCCCCATTCCGAGTCCGGCGGACGAACTTGGCCAGCCCCACCCCCAAGGCTATAGCCCACCCGTTTTTTGGGCATTTTTAGGGCGGACGAACTTGGGGACGGTACCTTCGGGCGCTTAATTTTGGGCGCGGCTGTGCCCGCGGCCTATTTTTGGCACACGGAGGCCCCTCGCAAAGTCTGGCCCCATTCCGAGTCCGGCGGACGAACTTGGCCAGCCCCACCCCCAAGGCTATAGCCCACCCGTTTTTTGGGCATTTTTGCGGCGGACGAACTAGGGGACGGGACCTTCGGGCACTTATTTTTGCACGCGGCTGTGCCCGCAGCCTATTTTTGGCACACGGAGGTCCCTCACAAAGTCTGGCCCCATTCCGAGTCCGGCGGACGAACTTGGGCATCCCCAACCCCAAGGCTATAGCCCACCCGTTTTTTGGGCATTTTTGCGGCGGACGAACTTGGGGACGGGACCTTCGGGCGCTTATTTTTGGGCGCGGCTGTGCCCGCGGCCTATTTTTGGCACACGGAGGCCCCTCGCAAAGTCTGGCCCCATTCCGAGTCCGGCGGACGAACTTGGCCCGCCCCACCCCAACGCAAAAACCCAACCCTTTTTTTGGGCATTTTTTCGGAGGACGAAATAGGTGACGGGACCTTCGGGGGCTTATTTTTGTAGGCTGTGCTGTGCCTGGCCTATTTTTGGCACACGGAGGCGAGCCCCTCGCAAAGTCTGGCCCCTCTCCGAGTCCGGCGGATGAACTTGGCCAGCCCCACCCCCAAGGCTATAGCCCACCTTTTTTTGGGCATTTTTGCTGTGGCGGACGAACTTGGGGACGGGACCTTCGGCGCTTATTTTTGGGCGTGGCTGTGCCCGTGGCCTTTTTTTGGCACACAGAGGCCCCTCGCAAAGTCTGGCCCCATTCCGAGTCCGGCGGACGAACTTGGCCAGCCCCACCCCAAGGCTATAGCCCACCCGTTTTTTGGGCATTTTTGCGGCGGACGAACTTGGGGACGGGACCTTCGGGTGCTTATTTTTGGGCGCGGCTGTGCCCGCGGCCTATTTTTTGCACACGGAGGCCCCTCGCAAAGTCTGGCCCCATTCCGAGTCCGGCGGACGAACTTGGCCAGCCCCACCCCCAAGGCTATAGCCCACCCGTTTCTTGGCCATTTTTGCGGCGGCGAACTTGGGGACGGGACCTTCGGGTGCTTATTTTTGGGCGCGGCTGTGTCCGCGGCCTATTTTTGGCACACGGAGGCCCCTCGCAAAGTCTGGGCCCATTCCGAGTCCGGCGGACGAACTTGGCCAGCCCCACCCCCAAGGCTATAGCCCACCCGTTTCTTGGGCATTTTTTGGGCGGGACGAACTTGGGGATGGGCCCTTCGGCGCTTATTTTTGGGCGTGGTTGTGCCCGCGGCCTATTTTTGGCACACGGAGGCCCCTCGCAAAGTCTGGCCCTATTCCGAGTCCGACGGACGAACTTGGCCAGCCCCACCCCCAAGGCTTTAGCCCACCCGTTTTTTGGGCATTTTTGCGGCGGGCGAACTAGGGGACGGGACCTTCGGGAGCTTATTTTTGGGCGTGGCTTTTCCCGCGGCCTATTTTTGGCACACGGAGGCCCCTCGCAAAGTCTGGCCCCATTCCGAGTCCGGCGGACGAACTTGGCCAGACCCACCCCCAAGGCTATAGCCCACCCGTTTTTTGGGCATTTTTGCGGCGGACGAACTTGGGGATGGGACCTTCGGGCGCTTATGTTTGGGGCGGCTGTGCCGCGGTCCATTTTTGGCACACGGAGGCCCCCGCAAAGTTTTTGGGCCCATTTCGTGTCCGGGCGTACGAACTTGGCCAGACCCACCCCCAAGGCTATAGCCCACCCATTTTATGGGGAATTTTTCGGCGGACGAACTTGGGGACGGGACCTTCGGCCGCTCATTTTTGGGCGCGGCTGTGTCCGTGGCCTTGTTTTTGCGAACGGAGGCCACTCGCAAAGTCTGGCACCATTCCGAGTCTGGCTGACGAACTTGGCCAGCGCCACCCCCAAGGCTATAGCCCACCCGTTTTTGGGCATTTTTCATGCGGACGAACTTGGGGACGGGACCTTCGGGCGCTTTTTTTGGGGCGGGGCTGTGCCCGGGCCTATTTTTGGCATGGAGGGCCCTCGCAAAGTCTGGGCCCCCATTCCGAGTCCGGCGGATTTAACTTGGCCAGCCCCACCCCAAGGCTATAGCCCACCCCGTTTTTGGGCATTTTTTGCGGCGGACAAAACTTGGGGACGGACCTTCTGGCGCTTTATTTTTGCGGCTGTGCCCGTGGCCTATTTTTGGCACACGGAGGCCCCTCGCAAAGTCTGGCTCCCATTCCGAGTCCGGGCGGATTTAACTTGGCCAGCCCCACCCCCAAGTCAGAAGCCCACCTTTTGGGCATTTTTATGGTGGGACGAACTTGGGGACGGGACCTTGGGCGCTTATTTTTGGGCGCGGCTGTGCCTGGGCCTATTTTTGCACACGGAGGCCCTCGCAAAGTCTGGCCCCATTCCGAGTCCGGCGGACGTCTTGCCAGCCCCACCCCAAGGCTATAGCCCATTGCTTTTTGGGCATTTTTGCTGCGGACGAACTTGGGGACGTAGACCTTCGGTGCTTTTTTTGCAAAAGGCTGTGCCCGCGGCCTATTTTTGGCACACGGAGGCCCTCGCAGTCTGGCCCCATTCCGAGTCCGCGGACGATCTCCTACAGCCCCTACCCCCAAGGCTATAGCCCACCTGCTTTTGGGCATTTTTGCGGCGGACGAACATGGGGACGGGAACTTGGGGCGCTTATTTTGGCGCGGCTGTGCCCGCCTCTTTTTTTGGCAAACGGAGGTCCTCGCAAAGTCCTGCCCCTCCGAGTCCGGGGCGGACGAACTGGCCAGCCCCACCCCCAAGGCTATAGCCCACCCGCTTTTGGGCATTTTTACCGTGGATGAACTTGGGGATGGGACCTGGCTTTATTTTTGGGCGTGGCTGTGCCTGAGCTTTTTTTGCACACGGAGGCCCTCGCAAAGTCTGGCCTCATTCCGAGTCCGGCGGACGAACCTGGCCAGCTCCCACCCCCACCCCAAGGCTATAGCCCACCCGTTTTTGGGCATTTTGCGGGGCGGACGTCTAGGGGACGGGACCTTCGGGTGCTTATTTTCTGGCGCGGCTGTGCCCGCCGGCCTATTTTTGGCACACGGAGGCTCCCAGCAGTCTGGTCCCATTCCGAGTCCGCGGACGGCACTTGGCCAGCCCCACCCCAAAGGCTATAGCCCACCCATTTTTGGGCATTTTTTGAGTGGACGAACTTGGGGACGGGACCTCGGTGCTTGTTTTGGGTGCGGGCTGTGCCCGCAGCCTATTTTTTTGGCACACACGGAGGCCCTCGCAAAGTCTGGCTCCCATTCCGAGTCCGGGAGGGACGAACTTTGGCTAGCCCCACCCCCTGCCATAGCCCACGTTTTTTGGGCATTTACAAGTGGACGAACTTGGGGGACGTGACCTTCGGCTCTTACTTTTAAGGTGGCTGTGCCCGTAGCCTATTTTTTGCACACGAGGCTCCCTCGGCAGAAAGTCCGGCCCCATTCCAAGTCCAAGCGGGAAGAACTTGGCCAGCTCCTACCCTCTGCTATAGCCATCCCGACACTTTGGTATTTTTGCGGCGGGACGAACTTGGGGACGTGACCTTCGGGCTCTTATTTTGGGCTGCCACACGCAGACTATTTTTGTACACGGAGGCCCCTCGCAAAGCCGGGCCCCATTCCGAGTCCGGCATTTTTGCGGCGGGACGAACTTGGGGACGGGACCTTCGGGCGATTATTTTTGGGGGCGGCTGTGCCCGCGCCTATTTTTGGCACACGGAGGGCCCTCAAAGCAAAGTCTGGCCATTCCGAGAGTCGAACTT
>JAUJEM010000002.1:0-42838 GCA_030448935.1 Citrus cavaleriei
TTGTGCCACGTGGCAATGGTTGGTGAAGCAAGTTGTAGGATCTGAATCTTTGTATTCGGTCGACCCGATCCACCCATTAACCCGCCAAATCTCAACCGTTCTTTGGGCAAATCGGACGAGTCAAACGATGCCACGTGTGATGTTGACTTTTGAAGTTTGACCAGCCATTGGATCTTGTTCTAAAGGTTGTGAGGAGCACATGCATGAATCTTATGATGGACCGCAACACACTGAATTATGAATTTGTTTTTCTATAAATAGAGCCTCATTTTATGTTTTTAATCATCTCTCTACAACTCTCTTCTTCTCAAATTCTCTCCATCTCCTTGTAATCTTAATTTTCAGGTGTATTTTTAATATTTTGTATAATTATTTTTATAAATAAAATTAGTTTTATTTCCAATTTTAGTTGTTTTTATTACTTTTAATTATAAGTAATTCAATTTTACTACTTCTTCTTTTATTTTAATTATGCTTAACTAAATAATTTTAGTTAGGGAAGGTGAAACTCTTAGGAAATAAATATTATTTAAGCAAATTCTATTTTTAATTTTATAAATTAAATTATTTTCTATTTAATTTTATACATATTTTATATTTTGAAATTTTGATTTATTGTAGACAAACAAATGGATTTGGCACAATAAATTCTTAATATCTTAATATAAGGTATGGTAAAATGGTATTTTGACTTATTGTAGACAAATTAAATTTTGGCACAATAAATACTTAATCCATCATAAAATTAAAGGAAAATAATAATAATTTATATAATTAATCTTTTGGGCAATAAATCTTTTAAAAAATGGCAAAAAGAATTTATTAAGTTTTATTTACTTCTAAGAGTGGATCCATAACCCTAACTAGCTCAATTTCATAGTTTCATTTAAATTAAGTTGTTTATATTTAAGTTTTAATTTCAATTTTTAGTTAAAATAAAATAAACAAATTAAATCTTTCTCTCATGGATCGACTCTGACTCACCGACTTATAATACAACAAGACACTCTTATACTTGGGAGTTAAAAAATTACTTTTAAGTTGTGTAATCTTGAAAAGGCATCCATGAAAGTTAGCAAACCATTCTCAGAAGTTGAGTCAATTAACTAGTCTATTCTAGGAATCGAAAAGCTATGGGTAAACTCGATTCAGATCGGTAAAATCTATACGCATCCACTTCTATTTGTTTGCTTTCTTAACCAAAACCACATTAGAAATCCAATCTTGGTAGAGTACTTCCCTAATGAACTGTGCTTTTAACAATTTCTCCACTTCTGCTTGATTTACTTATTGTGCCTCTGATTGAAAGTCCTTTTTTGCTTAATTAGCGGATATTCTAAATCGACATTCAAGGAGTGCATTATGTGATCTGGTCATATTTCCAGCATATCCTTATAAAGAGCTTCTCGTATTCCTTCATCGAGGCCTCTTCTAAATTTTACTACTTAGAGATATCATCTTTGTCAAGGCTCACTTCCTCTATTGTTTTTTCCGGTTCTATAGCCAGTTGTTTTCAAAGAACTTCTTTTCAAGGCAAAGAACTTTACTCTTCTGCTTCCATGATGAGGTTGGTAAATCTCTCATTTTGAAGCTGATACTTTTCATAAATAAGGTATAACTCTCTCTGGCAATTTATTGTTCTCCCTAACTATTCCCACTTTGTTCTCTACTAAGAATTTATAGCCAAAGTGTACATAGACATTATCGCTTTGATCGAGTTTAAGAAAGTTCTTCCCAAAATCATTTTTGGAAAACAAAAAATTTACAACAAAAAAATCAACCATAGACGTTACTTGATCTGGTGTTTTCTCTATTGTATCTGGTAACTAAATGGCTTCTTCAACTATCACAATTTCTCCTCAAAGCCTATCAAGTGTTTTTTAATTGGCCTTAACTTTTCTTTCCCAATGTTCATCTTTTCAAATGTCTCTATGTAAAGTATGTCGCAAAGCCCCATTATCAACCAGAATATAGTGTGACGGTGTATCTGGCAATTCACTATCATTATGGTTATTAGCAATACATCGTTATGGGGTAATTTCGCTCCTGCTGTTTCTGCTTCTGTAAAGGTAATGAGACATTCTTGCTGTGGGTAGTAGCTGTACATCACTTCTCTGGCTTTCCTTTTAATTGCCCTATGTGACAAGCCTTTTGTGCACAAATCCCCAAGTACGTTTTGATCTGGACTAGAGATTTCCCTTTGTCCCTGTTATCTTCATGTTTTCGAGGCTTCTTTTTAATATTGACGTCTTCTATGAACTCCTTCAACTTCCTTACCTAATTAGTTCTTTAATTGCTCCTTACGTTCCTAGCTATCTGAGGTGTCATGCCTATGATCTTTTTTGAAATAGCAATATCTCAACCTATCTCATTTTTTAGGTGGGGTAATTAGTGGGTTTGACCACTTGAGATAAGGCTTTTTCTTTATATGCATTAAGACATGCTCTCTCATGGTGTTCAATAGGGTGAAACAGTTGGAACTTGAGTGAAATGCCAATCAAGTTCTATCTCACAAGGTGCGTCATTCATGTGGCTTACGATTCACGAAGTTTTGCTCTCTTCACGCTCTTTACGATCAGGCAGTCTCCCAAATGGAGGTGGTTCGAATCCACGTCTAATGGAGTAGAGTTCTTCAGTGCTCAAATATCTTTGTGCCTTGCACAGTAGGTCAATGTAGGTGCAAGGTGGGGTTTTTAAGGTAACCAAAAGAATTTCCCTGGTCTGAGACTCGCCACTATCTCTGTTAGCGTCATTCCATCACTTTACCCCTGTACTTGCACTGCCTGCGCATTAAAACGCACCACATAGTCCTTAAGACTTTTATTCATATGCTGGGTGAGAGATAATAAATGAGTTGATTATTTTTTCTGCTGCCTAGCTCAAATGAATTGCGCCACAAACTGTTTCGAGAGTTAAGAAAACGACTTGATACTTCTTGGCTCAGGTTGCATGAACTACTACCTAACTAATCATGTCAAAGTGAGTGAAAAGACTTCACACATGATTGGCCTGAAGCCACCTACACCCCATCCATGACCTATACACCCAGGTGGCCAATGGAGTCCTCAGACTATTATATTACACTTGTTTGGTGGCAGCCTAAACCTTAGAGGTAGCTGGCATCTCCATGATTTCTTTTATAAATGGAGGTTCTAGAACATCCATCTTTCCAGTCTTCGGTGCCCTATAAACATCGTTTTTATTCCCTATATTTAAGCTTTCATTTCCCATAGCTCAATTTTCCTCTGGTTCTTTTATTTTGACCTCAGCTTCATCAGTGCATTTATCTCGTTTCGCGTATCAGGCTCGATGATTTGTGCCTCTACGTGACCTTTTTCTCGCTCTGTTTACTTACAGTTGGTTTTGTCTAACCTCATTGTCTCATCGGTTTGAATCTCCTTCCTGGTAGTCACTCTAGTGCATCTGAATTGGAATAGGAACTGGGCTCTAATTGTGTCTTTTATTTTTTACACCATTGCTCCAACCACTTTTTCTATTTTACTAAGTTGATTTTACTCTGCTCCATTAAACCAACTTATGAGCGTTTGAGCGTCTAGTGGCGGCGGTGACTCTGCTTTGTCTAGGACTATTTCCATTTGATGATCATCTCTGTTGCTGGCTACAAATTTAAAGATTATAGCATCTATGATTGCGCTGCAACTGATCTAGAACCGTTATTTTTCCGCCTGGGGTCAAACCTAGTGTAATAGATGAAAGTAATCAGGTCACACATTAATAAACAAAAAAAGTGTAAGGCAAGAAATAGGTTTCGGCATTCCCACTCCAATGCCTTAAGTCAACAGAGTGTTTTTCTGGAGTTGAATTCAAAGAGTCCCTAGTTCACCTGGAAGTGTCCATGCCTTACTTTTGCCCTTTATTTGTAAGTACCTTTATGGAGATAAAAATGGGGTGTGATTCATAAAGTGGATGTCATTCTCCTATTTTTGGGGTGCGTAATGACCTAGTTGCGAACTTCCTTACCCAAATTTTCATGCTCCCATGATTTTTTCTTGATGATAAGTGTTATCCCGATATTTTAGCCTACGGACTCCTATTGGCTCATTCAAGGTTTAGATCTGACCTTGAGGTTCTGACTTGGCTCAACAACTTTCATCCGTTTAATGAAAAACGGACAATCGATAATTTTAGAAAGGAATTACTTTCTAACCATAAACCGTTTAGCAAGAAGCAGAGAAGCCAAATTTGTTTTGCGGTTTATGGGGAAATAAAGCGACTAATTGATAACTCAAGCAGTTGTGACTATTTAAAAGTTATCAACTCAACGGTCATTTGGACTGGTTAAACGTAGGCCGACAACGACTAACAGCGATCTGATTTCTCTAAAAAAGTCAATAACATATAGTTTTTTAACAGCCAACATAAAATGCATAATCAGAATTCAAACACATAGAGATCTACCAAGCATTACTGAAGCTTATAACAGTATACAACTATTATCAAATTTTTTAAACTTATTTTGCTTCATTGATTCACAGTTTGAGCTTTCATTTATGATGCATATACATTGTGTTGGAATCTGCTTTGGTTAGAGATTGGTGATAATCTCTTGTTGCAAGGCCTACTGACATGGAAGCCAATTATATTTGTCTTACCTTTAATCTACTTGGAAGTCCAATAAACAGTTCATAGATTATCTTGGTACCAAAAATATTATATTTTCCTTATAAAATCAGTTTGTCATTTCAAGATTAATGGATTGTCCATTTTTGTCCAGACTTTAAATTTGCCTAAGAACATCTTACGACTTTAAGAATTTAACTAATTTAATATCTCCAAATATTAACCTAGTTTGTTATCATCAAAATCAATATTATGAAAGTATGTATGTTAATAGTCTTCCCTTTTTGATGATGACAACCTTACATGTCTTTAAAAAAATTCAAGAATTATTCCTTCATGTAAGCTTCCTCTATATTTTTAAGTTGAAAATAGTTTCCAATTTAACAAATTTGTAACAAAAATATAAAATATGATTCCTTGTAACAAAAATATGAAAATATGATTCCTCTTTGATTATATCTACCATCTTTCCCTTCATCATCAAAAGAAAAATAAGTAAAATAGTAAGAAACCAAGTTGTTACCCTCACATTGTCAAGTGAAATTTCGGTGGGAACCTCCCTTCATCAACAAGCATCTCCTCAACAAATGTAAGTAAGTTTTACACCCAAATGAAACCAATACAAAACCACTCAAAGCAATCATGGAAACTAACATATAAAATCAAAACCAATATGCAAAGCAATTATAATCATCCATGTAACCATAAAAAATCATCCAAAAACATAACATAAACTATCATCTAAATGTAAGCATATTTGTGCGAAATCAAAATAAAGAAACTAATAATAAACTAATATGGGGGATGAGATGAAGAAGATAAAAGTGGAATGCCAAGAGTAGTGAAGATACTGCTAACCATCCAGAATTTATTGTTGCTGATAAAAATATGTTGTTACTGAAGCTAAGGCAGCAAATTAAGCCTCAAAGCTGCTGCTGCTGCTCGACAGACCTTCAGAGACTGAGGGTCCTTTAGAGTTAGAGACTGGGATCAGTATCCATTTCATGCTCTTCCGAATCAAACTCCGTTTATGCACATGCAACTTCCTCCTTGATATGGTACTCGAGGTCTAGCCTCATCTAAAATTAGGTAACTGATCATGACAGAGACGTCATTTAGCCCCTGATCATCCTCCAGAGCTAAGGGTGTCCCAGTTCTAGACGAGGTCGTCTGACCAATTTCCCCATTCCGCCCATAAAACTTCACACTGTTATGTGCTTTCACTCATCCCTCATCTTCTCATAGATTGACTCTGTGTTGGTTGTGAAATGCCGAGTATCTTAGGGTCGATAATACTATAGCAAAACAACCGGTTATTAAACCTGACTGCTCAATATATGCCTGTGAACAACATAGCCTAGGTTAACAGGTGGCTCCTCAAGAAGACTATCCAATAATCTAACATCCATCTTAGTCACCTCATCCGAATGCCCCTTTATAGGAGTAATAATATGTTGTAATATGGAGTGGAGGAACCTAACCTATAAAAGTAGCAACTGAGAACGAAAAGGAGAGAGGATATCATCCGAAAGGTCTCTATGCCTACAGATGTTTCTAACAGCACAAGAATGAACGAAATCAGCAAACATGAGGGCTTTCCTAGATGTATAGATCTTGTGACCCATATTCTCAATGGTTAGGATTTGGTTTAAGTCCTCCACATCAAATTCTGTGGGGACCCCCTCCCACATTGGTGATTATCATATCTAGCCTATTTGCGGAAATTTTCATATTCGAGTAAAATACACAAACTAGATTAGGATAAATCCGCTCCTTAATACTCAAAGCCACCTCCCAAGGTTCTAACATCACATTTACACTTTTACTACATGCAACCAACTCTTCAAAGTCATCAAAATCCACATAGTAAGAATCAATTACCTTACGACCGATAAAGCGGGTTTGAAAGCATCTAGCCAAGGGAGCAATGGTGAAATGATTCTGAACTCGTGGAGTCTCCTAGAGGTATTGCCCTCCTTTGTAGTTTGCTCTTCTTGCTCCGCCTCCTGATGTTGATATTGATATGGATGCAATAATAGAATTTTTTTATACTTATTAAACTTGAAAGATGAACCAAATTAAGAATATTGATTGCTGTTAAAATTTCAGATATTATTGGGCGGCAAAATGTTATTACGCGATAATAGTACTTACATTTGTAATTATGTAACATATTATGAATTTCTTATTTTTAAATATTTGGTTTTGTTTGCGCGCGAGGAAAATATTAACCACACAATGAGGCTCTCAAACAAATGTATGAATGTCAAATTTGGATTTCTGCATGAGAAATTAGGTCATTGTGATGAGGATTCGCCACTTTTGTTGTAAATTTATAAGTTTTTATCATTTATGAATGCAGGAATTGTGAAATTATAAATTTTACTATGTTATATATTGTACTGTTAGTGGAACGGATGGATGTGCTATATATTAAATTAGGTTTTTGCACAATAAATACAAATGTATTTAATAAAATTAATATAAATTTATTTGTGTGGTTATTATTAATGTATTAGTATAAATAAATCTAAATAAATATGGCAAAACTTTCCTTTTATTTCTTTCCCCTCAAATTCTCTTCCATAACCCTAATATAATTTAATTTTATAGTTAGTCTATTTTAATTTTCAAATATTTTTTAATTATTTTTATTTTTTAGATCCATTAAAATAACAATGTTTGGCTTAAATACTAATAGTTAGATGAAGGTGAAAATCCTTAGTAAAACATATGACTTTAATACTTAAATTCTATTTTTAATATATAAATTAAATTACTATTTAATTTTTATCCATTTTATATTTTTTAATTTGTTTTATTTTAGAAAAATTTAGAAATTGGCATTTAACCCTTAATATCTTTTATAAAGTATGCTAATCCATAAAATCTTTCCTAATAAACTTAAACAAACAAAATAACTTTTCTTCGACTCATTCTTCTTATAATTGCGAACTTTGACCACAAATTATATTTAAAAAATTAAAGAGGTCCCTTGCCAAAATGTCAATTAATACTCAAACGGGGACATACAACTTGATTTATTTATTTACTTTTGTATAAATTTCTCATTTACCCCTTTTTTGGACTCAATAAAAACAAAATTAACTTTAAATCTTACTACAAATGCTCCAAATATGAATTAATCATATATAATTTTTCTTCTCATAATTTCAATTTGACCAAAAAATTATAAAAGTTTATGAATAGGTCCCTTGCCAAAATTTCCCATAATACTCAAATTCGGACTTACAACTTGAACTTTTTTGGATCATAGTTGGACTTTTTTGGACATTATTTGGACTCAATAAAAAGAATATTGACTTTAAAAATTACTATGAATGCTCATTAATTTGAATTAATCACTTAATTGGTTGGTAATTTTTAAAATTTAAAAAAAAGTCTACACTTTGAGATAATTATTTCTTTTTCTTCTTTTTTTTTAATTTCTGCAATTTAATTTTCGCATTTATTTTATTTTCCTTTTTGGCATTTACTTTGTTTATATGTTTGATTTACCACCTATTTAGTTATTTTAATTTCGGTATTATTTTCTAGTTTATTTATTTTTATTTTGCTTTTTTTCTTGTACATTTATTTTGTTTATTTAATTTTTATTTTGTCTTTAATTTATGTAATTTTCATTTTTTTATGTTATTCATTCATTTGTTTATCATCTTACCACATAATTTACGTATAATATCATCATCATTTCTATTTGGTATCGCTTGGTCTCGAACTTCAAGGGGGCATGTTAATTCACTAATCTCAATCATGCCACCAAGATATGAAAAAACATTTTGGGCCAACTTAATCCTCCTATTGATCGGGGAGACAACCAATCTCAACATGATCAAAAATCACCAAAACTTTGAGAGATTACATTAATCCAACAAGAACCGAAGCACCGAGTCTTGTACAATATTTCCCTTTAAGCGTCTGGAATTGAACTCCAAACGGGTATTGTCCAACTTTTACCAACATTTCAAGGTTTATAATGGAAAGAATTCACACTTGCATCTAAGAGATTTGAGAAGTTTGTAACATATACACAAACCAAAATTTTATACTTAATACTAGATTAAAGCTTTTTCCATTTATTAAAGATAAAGTTAAAACTTGCCATGTTCTTAGATTCTGGGAAAATCAATAAGAACTTAATAACATGCAAGAACAATTCTTTGAAAAATTATTTCAATTTATAGAATAAATTTTTTAAAAGCAGAAACCACTCTTTCACTTCACAAAAATGAGAAACATTATACCAATGTCGATAGATTTAAAGAATTGCCGAATATACGCTCCACACTACTATTTTCAAACTTATGGATCGTCACTTATTTCTGTTTGCGCTACACCAGCAGATGTTAACGACGTAGCATTTAATTCTAGAGATAAAAATCAAAGACGACTAGATTACCCTACCACCACCGAAACGTATTGTTACATTAGGATACAGCTTGACACTTTTGAATTGACAAATAAACCACAACCATCTCTATCCAGTGGAGGAATCCATAACCTTAGGGAAGATCATGATTTACAAGTAAAATTTGCATCTCTTACTAGGAAGGTTGAAGCTTTGGAGAATAAAAAATGTGATCAAGTAAAATCTATTCAAGAAATTGCATGTGATGTTTGTAGTTCTAATGATCATTTCACTCAAGATTGTTCCATTTTGCCTGCACTTAAAGAATGTTTGCATGATCCCGGTAATGCCGTTAATAAGTCAACCCATATTCACAGACTTATAATCCTGATTGGAGAAATTACCCAAATTTTAATTGGAGGAATAATAATAATGCACAATCTTCACAAGCACCACCTCCACAAAATTTTGAAAATGCTCAGCCTTATGCACCATATGTTCCACCACCATGGAAAAATTTAAGATACAATGCATTCTATTCACAGCAAGATGCTATTAACAACTAGCACAAACTTTGTCGACGAAAGACACTTGCTAAAATTGCTTGTAATCACACCAAGAAAAGGAAAAATTTCTAAAGCTCACAACCAAATACAAGATTCAAATTCCTTATGGACCAAGTCAAGTCAGTTATAACTCTTACGTAGTGGTAAGGTTATTGATAGACCCATTCCAACTCAAGATAAAGACAATGAAAATTCAAAGGGTATGGAAGGGTTAAATAAACTTACACCTAGTGAAAATAACTATTGTTCCATATGAACCATCATTTCAGACATTGCAATAAAACCAAGAAATCAAATCACTTCTCCTCAAATTTACAACCTTTACAAGCAGTTAACGTCTCCTCTGTCAGATGCAACAATGAAAATTTACATGCCAAATTTTAAAGGACTTATAAGACCGTCGGGCAGGAAATTTGCTGTAAGAACAGTGCTTTCATCATTGAACAGGTAAGTATTATCCTGTCTACTAATAATAAGTTGAAATATAAAGATCATGGTTGTCCTATTATTCTTGTATTATTGGAGATCATAAAATTGAGCATGCTTTGTTAGACCTTGGTAGTAGTGTTAATTTGCTTCCATATTCAGTTTATCTTCAACTTAATCTTGCTAAGTTAAAATCAACTTTAACTATACTTTTGCTTGCCATGATCGCTTAAAGTACCAAAAGGAATAATGGAAGATGTTTTAGTACAAGTTGATAAATTCATATACCCTGTGGATTTTATTGTCTTAGAAACTGAATCTGTTGTGAATGATTATAAACCAATTTCTATAATTTTGGGTCGACCATTTTTAACAACTGCTAATGCTTTGATTAATTATTGGAATGGTTTAATGAATTTGTCGTTCGGAAGTATGACTCTGGAATTTAATGTTTTTAACATGTGTAGGCAACCTAATGAAGAAAAAGAGAATGAAGATGAGATTGATGAACAAAAGGAATTGCTTAAATCTTTTATTAAGGAAAATATTCAAAAAGGGATTTTTTTGAAATTAGTGATATTTGTTTGGTTAATCTAATTGAATCAAATAACAATTTGAACATGATACTGTTGAGAAAAGATCGTGTTTTTAAATTTTTATAAAACTCAAGACGTCTCATATAATATATAAGAATTTGTATTTCAGAAATCGACTTAAAAACTGATTACTTTTTCCACAAGTGATTTAGGCTCTAGATCACATCCGCCACCACCACCTTTTTGGATCACTTTATCCGTCACCACCACGCTTTGTTGGGATCACTTAACCTGTCACCAATGATCTTCCAATGACTTGTACCGAACGCACTTGACGACGGCCTTTTTTATCACTACCAAAGAACCAGCACGAGAAAATTTTCTCTCAATAATGTAGAAAAATATTTTTCTGATCTCGTATAAAGCGGCTTTTTTTTCCTTCGAGAAAATAAGCCTTTATATCACCCTTTAGTGAAACCCAGCTCCAAATAATCAAAAAACAAAACTAATGCTATTTGCATTTTCAATAGCGACCCACCTTTATAAAATAACATGTTCTCTTTACACAAAAGTTTCAATTAAATTGATTTCTCCCACTAAAATGATATATTTGTTTGACTAAATAACTAGTTATCTACTTATTAGTCCAAGAAGTGCAATCACTCAAATGAAATAACCTGTGATCATTTGGAACATACAATATGGGCTACAACCAGTCTGAATTAAATCCAATGAATTATTTAATTCCAAATCTACTCCACTAAAAGATTGAAATCGACTTCCATAATTGTATGCTCGACACACCCGTCCCAAGCCACATTGATTTCTTTACCGCACAATCCTTTGTACTGCCATCGTTAATTAAATTGGATATCTCAACTGTCCAATCAATTTAATAACATCTTTATTCTCGATCTCATCAGGTTTTTCTAATGATCATTTTCAACATACTAAATATGTTGGACACTCGCCAGAATTCCTATGATCAAGCTACCGAAAACCTATCAAGAGATTTGTTGTACAAATTTATATTGTTAATCCATAACTCCAATACCTCATAATTGCTCCCACCAAGATACGCAAGAATCTCACCACAAGGATGTGTCAGCTCCACGCAGAACTCAAATGAAATAACAATACAATCATGAAATCATAACTAACTCAAGATTAAGATTAAGAAATCAACGCCATGAGATTTAATAAGTCTGACGCTATTCGCTGCTTAATTAAATCTTACATGCGATCCGTTTCAATGTAGTCGATTACATCAATAAATTCATACATGATTAAGACAAATCATTCAATGAATTTATTATACTATACCTAAATAAAGTGCCAAACTTATTTATCAACCGTAACTAAATTTATTTAATTATAAGATAATCAGATGCATGCCTTCCAATCCACATGGTGATCACAAAAATACATATAATATGATTAAATGGACTTTAATATAAATATTAATACAATTAAGATATTTGAATAAAATACTCATTAATTTTATTAATCAAAAAAATGTTTATTATAATTAAACAAAACATATGCTTTAAAAAGAGATATTTTCCCAACAGATACTTCTAATATAAATTTATTGCCGATTTTTGTCGATTTACAAAACGATGGGAAACCAAAATTCTGACAAGCTTGGAATCATCGAAATGACCGAACAACAAGAAGCACCTAAATTAAAATTGAAACTTTGGTTGATGGGATTGAAAATGCTTATCTCGATAAGAACAACTTATCCTGCGATTTCTTATACCCTATTGATGAAATTTAAGTTTAATAAATTAAAATATTCCGTTGATTCTGAGAATACCGAATAAAGAACAACTAAATTCACGTTGATTCAAAAGTTAACAAATACCAGCTAATTTGGGGTTAAGGCCTCGTTAATTCACGTATCACCGAGAATTAAATCGTTTCAAATACCAAGGAGATTTGGAAATTGAAATATTATTGAACTCAAAATTTTGCCTTTAAAGGCTACAAGAGGGAGCTATTTATGTGAGTAGTAATTATCCTAATTCATGAAGTAAAAACAAAATCCTAAATTGAAAGGAAAAAATTCTAAATTGGGAAAGGAATTTAAAAGTCTTAAACTTAGTTAATAAGAAAACTAATCCTAATATAATATGGATTCCTACTCTTCATCATTCTCCTCAAAGGAGAGAATTGCCTCTAACTGGATTGTCATGAATAAATATCTTCATCATGATCATCTTGGTGAATAAGACATTGACATTGAATACATCCTCATAAAGGGATATGACTAAGTTTTAATCAGAGGGCATTAGGATTTATCTTCACTATAATCAGCCGCCGATTTCTCCCTCAAGCAGAAAGCTCACAGATCACTCAACCGAGAATCTATCTTGTCAGATAGCTCAAACAGACCCCCTACTTGAAATTCTAAAGTCTTCACGTTTATTCCGCCATAATTTTATAAATTTCACTATTTGCTTCAAAGACTTTGCTGTGAAGCCATGAATCTTCCAAGTCAGCCAATAAAGTCTTCGCTTTACCGCTTTTGCAAACTAAATCTGGAACTAGAGCTAAGTCGATGGGAGCTCGTGGATTATATCCGTAATTCACTCGAAAGGTCTTAAACCAAGATTACGCTTAATCGCACTGTTATAAGCAAACTCGACTTAATATAACTTCGATCCCACACTTCAAAGTTATCGCCAACTAGACTACGTAGATGATTTCCTAAAGAGCGGTTGACAACTTCGCTTGACCATCCGTTTGTGGGTGGTAAGCACTACTAAAATTCAAGCGAGTGTTAGTCAACTTCCATAATGTCTTCCAAAATGGCTAAGAAATCGTGTATCCCACTGATACTATTGAACTCGGTAAACCATGCAATCTATAGACTTCCTTGAAGAATAGACGAGCAACAGTCAAAGCGTCTGTAGTCTTTTTGCAAGCAATGAAGTGAGCCATTTTCGAGAATCGATCAACAACAACAAATATTAAATCCATACCCTTTGAGTGCGGGTAATCCCAAAACAAAATCCATGCTAATGTCAGCCCAAGGTTGTGTTGGAATCGGCAATGCATATATAACTCAAAGATTAGTAGTCGCGCCTTAGAAACTTGACAAATACGACAAGTCTCGACATAGTGATAGACTTCACGCCTCATAGTAGGCCAAAAATAAGTGTTGGCGATTAGAGCCAGAGTTTTGTCACGACCCATGTGCCCTTCGTTATATAACTCTGCAATGATTTTCAATATCAAACTTGAATCAGGAACGCACAACTGATTACTCTTGAAAAGGAATTCGTCATGTAAATGATAATATGAGCGAAACCCTGCAACAACGTCTTTTAATATAGGAGCAAAGAAAGGATCAGAAGCATATAACTCTCGAAATGTGTCAAATCCGAGAACTTGATTATGCATCTGTGCCAATAAAGAAGTGCATCTGCTACCCGGTTGGATTCGCCAGAGGTATGCTTCACCACAAAAGTAAACTGTTGAAGGAATGTTGTCCACGAGGCATGTCTGTGAGAGAGCTTGTCTTGACTATTGAGGTACTTTAACGTGGCATGGTCAGTGTATAAAACAAAGTCTTTATGAATTAGATAATGTCGCCAGTGTTTTAACGCTTGGACTACTGCGTAAAATTCCACGTCATAAATGTTGTAGTGTGCCTTTGCTCCATTCAACTTCTCACTGAAATAAGCTATAGGCTTACCCTTGTGGCTAAGAATAGCTCTAATGCCGACCTTAGAAGCATCACAATGTACCTTAAAAGTGAGCGAAAAATCTGGTAAGGCAAGTATTGGGGCAGTAATAAACTTTTCTTTGATAATCTTGAATGCCTTAGTAGTTGCCTCTGTCCAAGAGAATTGTCCTCCTTTCATGCAATCCGTGATTAGTGCCATAATAGTACTGAAATGAGGAATGAATCGCCTGTAAAAAGAGGCCAATCAATGGAAACTTCTGGTGGCAGATAAAGTAAATGGCTGAGGCCAATCTCGAATAGCATCCACTTTTGATTGGTCAACAGATATACCATTCTGCGACACCACATATCCCAAGAATAATACTTTCTTTGTCAAGAAAATACACTTGTTTACTGCAGTGTATAAACTTGCTGCTCTTAAGGCTGAAAGCACTTCTCTCAAATGTTGTAAATGTAACTCGTGACTGGTGCTATATATAAGTATATCATCGAAGTAAGCAACCACAAACTTTCCAATGAAAGGGCGAAGAACTTGATTCATAACTCGCATAAAAGTACTCGGACCATTGGATAAGCCAAACGGCATTACCAACCACTCGTATAACCCTTCGCGAATTTTAAAAGTTGTTTTCCATTCATCTCTAGGTCGTATTCAAATTTGATGGTAGCCACTTTTCAAATCAAGTTTGGTAAAAATTGTTGCTCCACTGAGTTGGTCTAACAAGTCATCTAATCGAGGGATTGGAAAACGATATCGAACTGTAATTTTATTGATTGCTCAACTGTCCACGTACATCCTCCAAGAACCATCTTTCTTTGGAGTCAATAAAGCAGGGATTGCACATGGACTAAGACTTTCACGGATAAATTCCTTTTCTAGTAACTCTTCCACTTGGCGCCTTAATTCCTCATGTTCGGTAGGACTCATACAATAATGAAGTCGATTTGGTAACATAGAACCTGGTACCAAATTAATTTGATGTTGTATATCCCGAACTGATACCAAACTGATGCATCGGAAGTTTAATATTCCGTTGATTCTAGAGAATACCGGAACAAAAGAACAACTAAATTCACGTTGATTCAAAAGAATACCGCGAATTTAAGGGTTAAGGCTCGTTGATTCCGCAGAATACCGAGAATTAACTGTTAAAATACTCACAAGGAGATTTGAAAATTGAAATATTATTGAACTCAAAATTCGCCTTCAAAGGCTACAAGAGGGAGCTATTTATAGTAGTAGTAATTATCCTAATTCATGAAGTAAAAACAAAATCCTAAATTGAAAGGGAAACAAAATTCTAAATTAGAAAGGAATTTAAAAGTCTTAAACTTTAGTTAATAAGGAAACTAATCCTAATATAATATGGATTCCTACTTTTCATCACCTATCAAGCGACCAAGGTAAGTTACTATCTATTATTAAAAAGCATAAAAACGCAATTGGATGGGCTTTAAATGATATTAAAGGTATTAATCCTTTAATTTGCACACATAGAGTCAATTTGGAAGAAAATGCCAAAACATGTCAACAACCTTAAAGAAGATTAAACCCACACATGAAAGAAGTAGTAAAACAGAAGTTCTTAAATTACTTGATGTGGGAATTATCTACCTTATCTTTGATAGAATGTCAGCTGGGTAAGTCCTACATATGAAGGCTCTAAAAATATGGAATCACCGTTGTCAAAATGAAAAAGATGAATTAATTCCAAACACTTAATTGCATCTAATAAAGATGTGCGCTGATTATGGGGAATTTAAATGAATCCACTTAGAAAAATCATTTACACTTACTTGACCAAATCTGTAAAATAGGTACCCACATCCCTAATACTCGCTATAGATGGATATTTAGGTTATTATCAAATTCCTATAGCACTTGAAGATCAAGAAAAGACCACATTTACATGTCTCTCGAACATTTGTATTTAAAAGAATTATTCGTGACTTCAGAACGCCTCAACATTTCAAAGCATTTACTGCTAAGTATTTAGCGATATTATTAACATCAAAGAGTAGGTTGACGATGATTTGAGTTTAGTTGAAATTTTTAAAAACATCTTGAAATAAAATTAAGTTTTAAAAAGACATAGAAAAGAACCTTATAAATTGAGAAAATAATCATTCTCATGGCTAGTGGTTCGAATTAAATTATAAAATTAAAAAATCAATCGAAAATTAAAAAATTAAAAATAAATAAATTTATAATTTAAAATTAAAAATCCTTTTCGGACTGAAAATCAAACCAAAAATTGAGATTATGATTACTAAAAACCAATTGGTTTAGACCGAAATCAAATTGAACCGAACCGAAAGTTCCCGAGTTTTTGCCAACCCATACCAAACATTCAAAGAGTGCAAAATTGCCAATTACGTCCTCAATCATTTCTACCAAAATATGTCATACTTGAGGGAGTTAGAAATAAAAACTAGCCATCTTTGATTATAGAGGGTAGGTGTGTGTAGGTCCAAAATTTGAGTTGGTATAGCAGTACAGCTGTTAGAACAATTGCATGGCACAAGAGAGGGATGGAGGCAGCAACCAGTAACATGGCATGGGTAACGAACGCAGCTGCTGCTACGATGGCTACTAATTTGTTTGTTCCAAAATCATCATTTGCGTATTGGTATTGAGCAGTAACAATTACAAGAATGAGTTGAGACTCAGCCGGAGAACCGATCCGTCGGCCTTGTGTATTGGCAGCAATACAGCAGTAATACTGCAAATAACAATGATAAGAACAAAGGAGTGCCGAATTCAAATTATGTGGTGCCGCTGAGAAGTCATTTTCTGGCAAACTCATTTTACATGACTTGCCCATTGGTTGAGATCCTTTCAGTGATTCCCTCAATAAGAGATTCCTGATAACATCATAAATCCTTCTGCGATAATACTTCTCCACTTTCATTTCCGGTAATTTTATTTTTAGTTTTATTTTTTTTTCAGTTTGTTCGCTAATTTGATGGTCTGATCTGATCCGATCATCTCTGTTCGTAGGCATAATGCCAACAGGATGTTGAGTTCTATGCCCTCAACTGTTGGCTTTCTTAACCTAATTAATTAATTTTTATTCTTAATTTTTTTCAGTGAACTAATTTTTTTATTAATTTGATTTAATTTGATTTTGCAGGTTGGTGTGGAAGTACGCGATGTGATATTCTGAGAACGGAAGTGTCACTGTAGTTTACTGAGTCACCTTAAGAGGATCTGATGAGAGGTGATTTTCTTTGTTTCTTTTTATAATTTATCAATTTGGTTGCATCTTCAAATTTTTTGTTCGTTATTTTATAAGGTTGTTTTCTTTTGAAATCATAGATATTATTCCACTTTTCTCGTAGTTGATGATGTTCTCCCATTCATATTTGTTGGTGTTAATTACAATGAAATATTTCAAAAAACAGTTTCAGTATGGCTGCTCTTTGTAAGTCTACACTGTGAAGCAAATTATCAATATGTTAAGGGTCTTAAATTTTAGTGATTTTGGGAGAAGTTTGTGGACCCAAATGCAAGGAATTGATATTGTTTCATCAAACTCATCCTATCATCTCCCATCCCCATGTTTTCTAAACAGATAGAATATGCTCAGATCAAACATCCATATTTCCATGGAAAATTTTGAGTTCATAGTTTTTTTATCCTTTTACAAAAGTATTCTTTTAGCAGCTGTGTGGACATGCTCTTATGATAATATTCAATTTAAAGGTCAAAACCCCAGAGAATTAGTTGATTCTTAGTCCATGGCAATTTGCAAATCAAGATTTCTTTTCTAATTCAGTCCCTGCAACATTACATTTTTTTAAATAAAATATGTTTTCAAACCTTATCTGACTTGTAATTCTAACCAAACAGCCCAAGAAGTGGTGAATTGGGGTTTCCTAAAAGTTTCTTCAATAATAATCACAAATCAAACCATTCCAACCACCAAAACCAGCAATAATAGTTACAAATAATTGATATAAAGAGATAGGGGTAGAGAAAATGAACACAAAGAGTTTTTACGTGGTTTCAGTAAACTGAGCCTCGTCTACGCTCCGAGGCGATTCAAACTTTAAGGTTCCACAAACCAAGTCCTATATCCAAAGTTTCAAAATGTATACGACTTCAATGGTGTCATTGAACACATAATCTAGAGATGATCCCACCTCTTTACCTAAGTGTTTCCCACACGTACAACTTTTTAATCTTGCAAACAGAAATGATTCTTTACAAAATCAAACTACTTGCAAGAGTGTATAAAGCAAAGTAATAGTTCAATAATGAATCAATGTATGTAATAACAAGCAGCTCAAACATGCCTTAGAATGATCATGTTTTAGCTGGCAAAATTTATGAAATCGATTTTATAGATGGATCAAGAAACTAACTATTGCTCTTCAAAATAGGACATTCTGTGTGCAATTGGATTGCCAACAACTTTGAAGTAGATGAAAGGTTTGATGTGGCATCTTACTGTTGAAACTGATTTTGGAAGCCTAAATGGATCACTGCTAAAATAAGTAGATAGCCATTTCAAAGATAGAATGTAATAAATGGTCACATAGATGGTTGCTAACTGGGGAGAGGAGGATCACTAATTCTAATTTCTCAATTTTTAAGATTTTACAATTTATCCTTAAAACTTCATAAAATTTGAGATTGGCCAAAATCTTTTCCAGAATTTCAGCAATACTTGTATGATTTCATGATTTCGAAACTCTTGAATGTAGTGGGCCCATATGCAGAAGACAAACATTTGATAAAAACATAATTTCCCTTTTCTTCAAGCATAGAAACTTTATAATTATGAAAACAATGATGATTTAAATGCTACATAATCATGATAATAAGTTTGAGCTTTTAAATATTTACTCATGCTCACATTTTACTCATACTAGCTTATTAGAAATGTGACAAGAAAGATCACCTAAGCTAGTATAAGCTTTATAAGAATGTGACAAGAAAGATCCCACTAAGCTACTATCCTTGATGGTTGTCCATAGATGCTTTGAACTGACCTCGCATGGACAGATTTTTTGTCCTTCAAGAGCTAGTTAGATTGAAAAAATATGTTTTCATTTTACCGACATGTGGTTTGTTATCATCAAAATCAAGATTTGTATAACCTTTAGGTCAACAGACTTGTTGCTACTGTCTTGCATTGTCAATTTAGAATCTAGTCTTCAATCTCCTACTAGGACTATGCACCTATGACCCAACCAAGACAAAGGGCCATAATATCCACCGTAGTTAGATTTTCTTACCAACAACCTAGATGCTAATCCATCTCCAAAATTTATGTATTCCCAGACTTGAAATTGCCATTGTAATTGTTTCCAAATTCTATAAAATTTTATCAGACTTCTGTTGTCAGTGACTGTCTATCCAACTCTTCCATCTATAGCAAATTTGGGTTAAAACTGATTAATTTTATATTTCCTTTCAAAAAAAGACTATTCTTAGATTTTATTTTTTATTCTGTCTCCATCCAGTGAGGAACAGAAACAAAGATTATTATTATTATTTTTTTCTGTGTAAATATCTTTCTACTCATTTATCTTGTTATGGGTTAAATGTATGTTCTTTGTTTTTTATGTTCTTTGAGTTAAATCATTCATATAAATGCTATGGTCGTAAATCTGGAATTGACTGTTTATCACATTGCAATCTCATTATCTAATTGAGTATATGAGATTATCATTTCAAGTAACAAATAAACTGTTTTCTCAAATCTATGGAAGTAACCAATTTAGAAGCTATTTTTATCATCTGCCAAACTAAAAGATACTTAGCAGATAGATGCTATTGTCTCATGAGAAACTGCTGCTCTATGTGAACATAATTGATCACACTATCTATATTTGTGAATGCATCTGGTACTGTTTTAATATCAACCTGGCAGCAAAGCCCTTTTGACTCTGGAGTAGGACAAATATCTGCATGATGTGCCTCTTTGAGAAGTATTGTCTGATATTTCAGCTCTATAACTGCTCTTCTTTGATAATGCATCTCCTTGAGTTGTAAGAGTTTGATGTCGCCAGAAATGACATGAGAAATGGGATTTTCAAGCAAAGGGAAAATGTGAGGTTGCCAAATGTGAAAATATGAGCTTTTCTGTTTTAGTTTCGCATAATTTATAATATACCCAATAATATGAACTAATCACGAGTGCTTCATCATAATGGTGCATGTAATTATATTAATATTGTTTATTATTTAAAAATGAGTTTATTACTGAAAGGAGAAACAGATTTGAAAAAGAAAGCTCGCTTATTATAATAAGCTATAATTTTTATATCATGTCACTGTTGTAGGTACACCGGTGAGGCAACTGGAACAGTATCATCCCAGTGACAGCATCATAGATCCAGTTGCTGCTGAGGAAATAGCTTTCTGCAAAGCATGTTCTCGTTTTGGTCTAGGCTATCTCTATCATGAAGAATAGATGCTGAAGAAATCAGGAGGTTGACCTTCCGTAATAGATGGAGTATATTTACTGTTGAGGAATAAGGTCATTCTAAATATGTCTGGTGTAAATAGTATTCTCAGATTATCGAGTTTGGTTTGTAGAAAGTTAATCAAATAGTTTGATCCTTATGTGAAATTGAGGTAAATTGAACCATAGTTTGATCTTTTATGGAACAAATTTATCAATTCATTAAACCAACTCAATTTGTATATGGCTAAGTGGTGAGAAGAACTGCAATGCATGTGGCGGGCAGAATCTGTGTTGTATGTATCTTTGTTGGTGTAAAACCAATGGGGTATCTCTGGTATGGTAGGCATAAGAGTCATTCCACCTGTGCAAAAGGTGAGCAATACATTGTGCGCAACAAAACATACGGCAAAGCGAAGTTTTTGTTGCTTGATTGTGCAAAATTAAATAATTTTCATGTTAAACCTAGCCTATCCCTTTTAGAAACTGCACCTTTGCGCTATGGTGAGTACTTTAGTTAACGGCTGATATTGTCGATCGCTTTAGATGGCACGTCAATTGGTAATATAATCTGCCATTCTTAATGTGTGAGTAGAGTAATAACCAAAGGCCCAAGAAAGAATAAATGAAACTGATGGGAAATGTAAATTCATACGCTTGCAGTGCTGTCCAAATGTTATTGAGGACTTGTAGTTAACGGTTGATGATGTCGATTACTTTTAGATGGGACGTACGTCAATTGGTCATATAATCTGCCATTCTAATGTACAAGCAGAAAGTAATAACGAAAGGCCCTAGAAAAGAATAAATGGAACTGATGGGAAATGTAAATTCATATGCTTACAGTGCTGTCCAAAATGTCATTGAGTACAACTCGAAAAACCTCCTCATGACTAATATTTGAAAATATGTCTACATACTATTTTAAATTTTGTAAAGGATATAATAAAGAGCTTTGACAAAGTGATATGGTAACTCACAAGAATCACGTGACCTACTAATTTAGTTCCCCAAGATTGAATCTAAACTATGTAATGGAATGGGAACCCCACCCAATACTTATTGGAAAGCACAACCTTGGTATGTGAAAGACGTTACAATCAACTATGGATGGTCTGATTGATAAGTCAAGAATTTAACGCCACGGAAATCCGATAAGTTCAAAAGAGTTCGTAAAGAACCAAAGAGAATTAACTCTCTCACCAATTGGCAAAAAACTTTCTTTGTTTATTGAATATGAGTACTTTATATAGGGTTGAATTTACAAGAATTTTTTGAAAATAAATCCTAACCCAAAAATCAAATCTAAATCTAAATCTTCCCTAATAGGAAAGAATCTAAATCAAATCGAATCTAAATCAAATCGTAATCCTAATCTAAGTAAATAAGAAAGAATTTAAACTAAATCAGGATCCTAATTGTCTTAAATGCCTTACATCAATTAAATGAAACTGGCAATTAAATAGAAATAAATTGATGTGATTCCCAATAGCTCCTCAAGAAATGGGAAAGTATCACGAAAAGAAAATAATATATTTTCCACCATAATGTTTAAGTCAACTCCTATTTCATGGAAGTGATTATTTGGAAACTTCAAGAGTACGAATCATGCATTTATCATATGCGATTCCTTCAATGGGCCTCACGAATTTGATTGAGCCCAAGTTGCTTGAATCAATCCATTAAGCGCTTCTTGAATTTCTTTGTCCGAGCTCTTGTAAATGGGTCCGCGGGAACTTGAATAGGTGCGAATATGCCTCATCCCATATGCTTGTGATAGTTTATCCTTAATCTCATCACAAAGGTTCGAACATCTTGGTCTCAATATCGTCGTTGTATAAACATCCGGTAATTTCGATGATAGGATTCATATTAGGTAAGACCCATCATTAGTAATAGGCTTTATAGAGTATATTTCTATTATTCAAATCATCTATTAAAGACCCATAACTATAATCAATCCATTTTCAAAGTTAATTTTAATATAAGGCTTCATTCTTTTTGTTTCTATCAAATTAATTATTCAAGACCCATTTCTATAATCAGTCTATTTTTAGATTGTTTTTAAACTAGGCTTCATAGAGTACTTTGCCACTTTCAATTCATCCATTTAAGAACCACGACTATAATCATTTTATTTTCAGGTAGTTTTCATTCTAGGCTTCATAGTATACTTTAATTCAGTTTAAATCATTCATTTAAGTTCCATGACTATAATCAACCTATTTTCAACATTTTTCATACTAAGTTTCATAGTCTACTTTTACTTCATTTAAATCATTCATTCAAATCCCATGACTATAATTAGTTTATTTTTCACTGTTTCTTATACTAGGCTTCAAAGAATACCTTACTTATGTTCAAATAATTCATCTAAGACTCATATTTGTAGTCAATTTATTTTGAGGTAGATTTTAGTACTAAGCTTGAAAAGAGTACTTTTGCTTCTGTTCAAATAATCCATTCAAGATATATGACCATAATCAATATATTTTCATGTTCATTTTAATGCTATGTATCATTGAGTACTTTTGCTTCTCTTCAAATTATCCATTATGGATCCATGATTATAATTAATTATTTTTAGGTTATTATTGATATAAGCTTCATACAGTACTTTTGCTACTATTCAAATCATCCATTCATGACCAATGATTATAATCAATTTTTTTCATGTCCATTTTATTTCTAGGCATTAGAGAGTATTTTTGTGAGGTACAATTTTCTCACTTGAATATAATAGAATTTACTTTAAGCTAATAAGCACCTAAAATATTAAAATAATAATAATAATAATAATAATAATAATAATATAAAATATTTAATTCTAAGTAATGTGATATAAGTAATGACATAAGAGATGATATAAGAGAAGTTTGTAGAGATAGTTAGGAATTCTAGAATTTAGTAAAATATTTATGAAGGATAATCTCAATCATTAATCAAGAGGATGGTGATGAGAACCATGAAGGGAATACCATTAAAGCTTCAAGTGATCCTTTGCACATTCATGGAGGCCCAATTATAAGAGCTAGAGGCAAAAGACAAGAAAGACATTAAATGGATTAATTGAGAAAATATGGATTGAAAAATGCACCGAGATGCAAGACATCATGAATTGGTTTAGAAGAGAAGACAAGGCATTGTGGGCATTATTCAAGCTATTGGGCGGCCAAACACACAATTTGGATCAAATGCAGAAAGGGCAAATTTGGAATAAATATGGTATTGATTGAGCCAGAATTAATGTACAAAACTATATACCGTTGGAAAGATAATTAAGTTAGCTTTCCAATGCATTTTACAGAGCTAGATTTGGAGTTCTCTAGAAGGAGTTATGATCAATGTATTATAGCTTGTTCGAGCCCAGAATTCAAACGACTCTTTTGATTATTCAACTTCATTTATTTGTTTTTGTGTCAAGTTTACAATGTTAGGTAAGTCTATCATTAATAATAGTGGGTTGGTGAAGGCTTTTAAAGCGCCCTTTGACAAAACCTATAATTGGAGTGATTGTTCCAATGTTTCCATTTGTATTTTTAGGGATCTTGGGTTTCTTGAAATATTTAAACTCAAACAATAGATGAGAAGGTGAGTGATAAGTCTAAAATTTGGAACGCCACAAGAATGCAAATTTGATAAGTTCACTAGTTCTCAAAAGAACCAAAGAAAGAATAATCTTTCAAATTCAAATATTAATCTCTTAATTATCATACATTTGCTGGAGTTTAAATAGGCCAAAAGAAACCCAAGATCCCAAAAATACAAATGGAAACATTGGAACAACCACTCCAATTATAGGTTTGTCAAAGGGTGCTTTAAAAGCCTTCACCAACCCATTATTATTAATGATAGACTTACTTTAACACATTGATAAACCTGACACAAACAAATAAATGAAGTTGAATAATCAAAGGAGTCGTTTGAATTCCCAAGCCTGAATAAGTCGTAATAAATTGATCATAACTCCTTCTAGAGAACCCAAATCTAGTTTGAAATGCATTGAAAGCTAACTTAATTATCTTTCCAACGGTATATATAGCTTTGGCACATTAAGTCTGGCTCTAATGTCATGACCCAACCAGAGTTCGGCAAGATATTGTCCGCTTTGGGCCTTAACAAGGCCCGCACGATTTGTTTCTCGGCGCCCATACACCCCAAAACGCGTCTTTCCAATTAAGTGTGGATCACCCCTTATAAACCCAGCATCTCTCCCGTGCTTTGCCGATGGGATTCGGGCCAAGGTGTTAGCATACACTTGGGGACTCAAAGTCCTCGCCGAGGTTTGCCCACCATCGCTCAAGAGGACACGCGAGCCACTTTGATACCACAATTGTAACACCCAACCGACACTGCAAGATATTGAAACCTTTGGCCTTAACAAGGCCCGCACGGGATTTGCCTTCAGGGGCGCCATACACCCCAAAACGCTGCCTTGCCAATTAAGGTAGATCACCCCTTATAAACCCAAAGATTCTCCGGTGCTTTGCCGTGTGGGATTCGCCTAAGGTGTTACATAAATAGATGAGGAAGGTGAGAAATTGTAGAAATTATAAGGTTAACTAAAATTGTATCATTTGTTATTCGCCAAAGGTGTTACATAAATATATTACGGCAAAGTGTGATATTTCTATGGACTTCATTTTGGATTTTACTAGGTCAAAAGGGAAAGGATTCTATTTTTGTTGTTGTTGATAGGTTTTCAAAAGATGACACATTTCATTCCATGTCACCAAAACTGATGATGCAGAACAAACATAGCTAATTTATTTTTTCAAGGAAATAGTCAGATTGTACGGAGTACCAAGGAGCATAGTTTCGGATCGAGATGCTAAGTTCTTGAGCCACTTTTGAAAACTTTGTGGGTAAGTTGGGTACTAAACTTTTTATTTTCTACTACTTGTCATCCACAAAAGTGATGGACAAACCGAGGTTGTAGGGGCCAGGAACTCTGTCTACTTTGTCATGAAATCTTCAAAAGAACTTGAAAACTTGGGAAGAATGTTTGCCACATGGTGAATTTGCTTTACAATAGAACTGTCCATTCAAATACTAAATTTTCACCATTTGAGATTGTGTATGGTTTTAATCCATTAACCTTTTGGATTTATTACCTTTACCTATTGATAGCGTGCAAGGGGTATGGATGTAAAGAAAAGCTGAATTTGTCAAGCAAATTGCATGAGAGAACGCGACAACACATAGAAAAGAGAATCAACAATATGCTACTCAAGCCAACAAAGGACGAACTAGTGGTTTTTTCAAATGAGATTGGGTGTGGAATTGCATATGAGAAAAAAGAAGTTCCCAAAGACAGGCGTTCCAAGTTGCTTCGGCGGGAGATGGTTCATTTGAGTGGTTGCACGGATCAACGACAATGCCTACAAATTGGATCTTGAGGGAGTATAATGTAAGTACCACCTTTAATGTTTCTCTTCTCCTTTCGACAGGTGAAGACTGAGGACCAAACCTTTTCAAGAGAAGGGGAATGATGAGAACCATCATGGAATACCATTAAAGCTTCATGATCCTTGCACATTCCATGGAGGCCCAATTACAAGAGCTAGAGCAAAAAGATGCAAGCTGCATTAAATGGATTAATTAAGAGATTAATATTATTTGAATTTGAAAGATTATTCTTTCTTTGGTTCTTTTGAGAACTAGTGAACTTATCAAGAATTTGCATTCTTGGCATTCCAAATTTAGACTTATCACTCACCTTCTCATCTATTTCTTGAGAGTGTGGTGTCAATATCATTCTCTATACCTTTGGTTCATGCTTTTCTTAAGCATTGGGTCAAGGTTTTGTTTGTCATAAATCTGTTTAGAACTTTCTTGGAAAGTTGAAACTGCAATGTAGTGTGTGAGTTTCAAAGTTTCATTGTGGGATTCTTTACAAACTTTATATTTCTGAAAACTAGACATGTAGGGCTTATTGATTAAATGTTGTTTCACAAGATTTGACTTTGTTTTCAATTTTATATGGATTTTAGAATAGAACATTAATATAATCGGAAAATCATGTTTTTGAGAATGAAAAAGAAAATGAAGAAAGGAAAGCAAGCAATAAGCAACACAATTGATATTGTGTAAAACAATGTCAAGGAAAAATGAATAACTAAAAATTCAATTTGATGAAAAAGTAGAAATACTTGAATCCTTTGTAATATTTTTGTACGCGTTTTATAATCAAAATAAATAAGACATTCAAACTCGATTAGAAACTAGCTCGTACTCAAATGAATTGAAGCTAACTTAATTGTCTTTCCAATGGTATATAGCTTGTACATTAATTCCTGGCTCAATCAATACTGATTTATTTCAAATTTGCCCTTTCGAGATTTGATCATCTGTAAATTTGTATTTACTAATAACTTGAATAATGCCCACAATGTCTTGTCTTCTCTCTGACCCAATTCATGATGTCTTGCATCTTGAATTGCATTTTTTTCAATCCATATTTTCTCAATTAATCCATTTAATGCACTTGCATCTTTTTTGGCTCAAGCTCTTGTAATCGGGGCCTCCCATGAATGTGCAAAGGATCACTTGGAAGCTTTAATGGTATTTCTTGATGGTTCTCATCATTCCCCCTCTTAAAAAAATTTAGTATCGTAGCTACTAAATTTAATAACTCTTGTTCACTGCAAGAGTTACTAGATAAGTGGTTTCATCCGTCCTAGTGTGTCGCCTGTCAGGGTGCTCCTTTTGTTCAGAAAGAAGAAAGAGATGGTTTCAATGAGGTTGTGTGTTGATTACGGCAATTGAATATGGTTACTATCAAGAATAAATACCCTCTTCCTCGAATTGATGATCTCTTCGGTGATCAATCAAGGGTGCGAGCGGTATTTTCTAAAATTGATTTACGATAAGCTATCATCAATTGAAAGTTAGGCGAGATGTACCGAAGACAACTTTTCAACTCGTTATGGGCACTCATAAGTTTTTAGTTATGCTTTTCACAACTAATGCTCTGCCAATTCACGGATTTTGATGAATAGGATCTTCCAACCTTTATCTTGATCCGGTTTGTCATCGTCTTTAACCGGCGACAGGTTGGATTTTACTAAAAGTAAAGGAGGGAACACAAGACGCACTTGAGGATTGTGTTAGAAACATCACCCGAGAAGAAGTTGTATGTAATAGTTTAAGAAGTGTGAGTTTTGGCTTGATTGTGTGGTATTTTTGGGGCATATTGTGACAAAGGATGGTATTTCTAGATCCAACCAAAGTGGAGGCACCAGAATTGGGAAAGGCCATCTAATGTGGACCGCGGTTTTTTAGACGAGGTTATTATAGCGAGGCTTTTGTGAAAGGATTTTCTAGTATAAAGACCATTGACTAATTTGACTAAGAAGAATGTGAAGTTCAATTGGGATGAGGCATGTGAAAAGAGTTTCAAGAGCTCAAAGCGTCATTTGGTGACTGCCCCATTTTAACTCTCCCTTCAAGGTGGAGGTTTTGTGATTTATGATGGATCTAGAAAAGGTTTGGGTTATGCTTAATGCGGCATGGTAAGGTTATATCATATGCTTCTAGGCGATTAAAGAACCCTGAACAAAACTTATCCGACTCATGATTTGGGAGTTGGCTACTATAGTGTCCGCCTCTAAAAACTGAGACACTATTTGTATGAGGAGACTTTGGTGAGATCTTCTTGACCATAAGAGTTTGAAGTACTTGTTTACTCAAAGGAATTGAATTTTAGTGAGAGAAGATGGTTGGAGTTGGTGAAGGATTTGACCGTTCCATTAATTACCATCCAGTGCAAGGCAAACGTGGTAAAGAGATGCCATGAGTAGGAAATCATCCGGTGCATGGCTCATCTTATCACAATGCAATCTCATTTGCAAGGCACTTGTTAGCACATTTAATAGTCCAACCCTCTCTAATTGATAAAGTTAAGGTAGCTCAAAAGACTGACATGGAACTCGATAAAAATCGGTGAAGATGTGAACAAAGGACATAAGCCCGGATTTAGACTTGACAAGAGGGATGCATTATGGTTGGGGCAAAGGCTATGCGCGTACAACAAATGTAGAAGAGTGGGGAGAGATCTTAAAAGCACATGAATCATCTTACAAAGATGCATCCGTAGCACTAAGATGTATCGGGATCTAAAGAAGAGTTTTTGGTGGAGAAATATGAAGAGAGATATTGCTTTGCTTTTGTGTCTCGATGCTTAGTCGCCAACAAGTGAAGATCGAACATCAAAGACTGGCAGAACTTTACAAACGCTTCCCTTTCTCGGTGGAAATGGGAACACATAACAACAGATTTCGTCTCGGATTTTCCTTCTAGGGAGGGATGTGATTGCATTTGGGTAATTGTTGATTGATTGATGAAATCAGCTCATTTCTTGGCAAGGAAGAGTACATACAATGTAGGGCAACTAGCTAAGTTATTCATTAAAGAGATAGTAAGGCTTCATGGAGTTCGGTGTCAATAGTGTCTGATAGAAGTCATTATTCACTTTGGGTTTTGGGCTAAAACACATAAAGAGTTGAGGGACTTTTAGGGTGAGATTTGCATTTGCTTTCCATCCACGATGGGATGGACAATCCGAAAGGACTATTCAAACCCACTTGAGGATATGCTTGAGCTTGGTACTAGACTTGAGTGGAGTTGGAAGAGCACCTAATGTTAGATCGAATTTGCTTATAACAATAGCTTCCATTCGGTATTGCATGGCACCATTTGAGGCATTATAATGGAAGAAAGTGTAGGTCCCAATCTCGGGATGAGGTTGGTGAAAGAAAACTTCAACTTAATTAGTATGACACTGTTGATAAAATCAAGTTGATTAGAGAACGTCTTCAAACAAATTTCAAAGAGCAGACGAGAAGAGTTATGACAGTTATCATACGTGAGTTGGAATTTGAAAAAGGGAGATTTTGTTTTCTTGAAAGTATCACCATGGAAAGGGTGTTTCGGTTTGGGAAGAAAGGAAGCAGCCCTGCATTTATTGGACCATTTGAGATTTTAGAGAGAATTGGTCCGGTGAGCCACCGCATATTTTACCACCAAGTTCATCTAGGTTTCACAATCTATTTCATGTATCTCATTTTAGAAAGTATGTGAGACCCTTCACATGTGCTAGACTATCAACCAATTCATATATCAAGACATGTCCTACTTAAAGAGCATCCCTATTGAGATTATTGATCTAAAAGAGCAAAATATTAAGGAGTAGAGTTATTCCCTTAGTTGGGGTAACACGTTGGAAGAACCATTCTGAGGAAGCCACATTGAGCAGAGGCAGAAATGTTGAAAATACCCTCAACTCTTTTATGCATATGTAATCTTTGAATTTCGAGGACAAAATTTTTAAGGGGGAGGAAATTGTAAGGTTCAGATTCTCTCACCTAAATATAGTAGAATTCATTTTGAGCTAACAAGCCCCCTTTAAGGATTAAAATAACATTAATAATATATAATATTTTAATTTTAAGAGAAGTAATGACATAAGTGATGATGCAATGACTAAGTAACAATGACATAATCTATGACATAAGTGATGATGCAGGAGAAGTTGTAGAGATAGATAAGAATTCTAGAAACTAGTAAGGTATTTATGAAGGATAATTTCAACCATTGATCAAGAGTTATGGTGGAAAACCCAGCCATCCATTAGCCTTAAGGAATCCTATAAATACCCCCCTAATCCCCTTTCGTTTTCAATCCAACCTAGATTAAAACATTTGTTTAGGAGAGAATCAAAGCAATTGGTAAGTTTACTCTCCTTATTCTCCATGAGATTTCCAATCACTCTATTTAGGGTTTATATTAGCATGATTTTAGATTGATGCAGATTATAATACATGATTTAAGGTGTGTTTAGAGTTTGTTTAGGTTTTTATTTATTTTGGGGTTTTAATAATCAACCCTTTGTGTATAAGCACCCGGATAAATTCTGGACAATATGAGTACCTCGAATTTAAACATATATTTTCTGAATGATGTTTTTACGAACTTTATATTTCTGAAAAACTAGACATGTAGGGATTATTGATTAAATTTTTGTTTCATAAGATTTGATTTGTTTCAATTTTATATGGATTTTTGAATCGAACATTAATACACTGGAAAACTGTGTTTACAGCAAGGCAATCGATTCATAAGCTTATTTGTACTATTAAATGAACTTGAAACATTCTTAAATTTTATATAGAGTTGATAAATGTGTCTAGTATTCCCGGTTTTAATTTCATAATTTTCTGATCAGTATCTGATTTTATAAAAATTCTCAGAATACGTTCTGTTCGGTTAAGATACTGCGAAACAGTTTTGAATTTGTTAATTAATAAATAGTTTGAAAAATGTTTTTGTATCGGGATCCTCTTGAAATTTTATGTATGAGGCACCCATGGATGTCCAGAATGGTTTTATAGAATATTATGTCATTTGGAGTTTATATACAGTTAAAATTCTAAGAATCAGACTATACGGCATGAAGTAGCAAATCAGATTCTTAGGATAAGTTATTAATAGTTATATCTTATATTTGTTAAGGATTGGAGGTAATTGAGACTTTTAGAGACTTAGAGGTGTGTTAGTTCAAATCCCTTTATCGAGGTAAGTAATCATTCCTAGTATCTTGGATATGTATAAGTATTTTGATATTATTATTATAAGTATAAATATTTTTATACTACTTAAAGGATTAATTGATTTTGATAACAAAATTATTTTATGTAAATGTTTTCAAACCTAAATTATTTTTTAATAGAGTATTTTATAAATGCTTTTAATATGTAAATGATTTTATGACATGACAACCTTTTATGATTTTATCTTTAAAATATTATGCAAGCCTAAATTATTGTTATGGACTTTTATGAATCGATACTAATGTTTTGTACCCATGTCTGATTTCAATTATTGATGATTGTATGGATTCCTAATGTTTTGCTCATTGTCCATAGTTATTCTCGATTGATCGTAATATACGATATATCCTGTCTCTGACCAAAGATCGGTTCTGCCTGAAAGTGTGCACACGATATTCGATTCATTTACCTACTGGGTCAATGACTATAAGTGACACTATGTGACATGAGCTAACTATCTGTTTTCTATGAATGTAATCTCTAATTTACTTTCATAAGTAACTATGCTTTTGATATTCTGAGATACAATGAATTTATGTTATTTTATTGTGATATATCGTTTTATGAAATTTATAAATTGTAACATATATGTTTTAAATAAAAGAAGGCTTGCAATATTTTTGGTATCGGTTTTGGGCTAGTGTGTTAGGAATGGTTTTATTTACAGTAAGTGTGGCTCACCCCTAAATGCATTTACTTTTTTGCGCATTAAGTTCCGTTTGAAAGGTGTGCCTAGCTTTGGAGTTAGTGATTTCATTTCCGTTTGCTATTTGAATAAGAAAAGGAATGAACTCATGTTTCTATTTAGTTTATTTCGTTATGAACTTATAATTTGGAGTTTGAGACTTTTGTTAATGTTATGTTTTGAGAGAGATTATTTAGTGTTAAACGTTGGAATTTGTTGATTTGTTTGAATAAGAATTTGAGGTATTTCAGTTGGAATTTATGAGTAAGGATTACGATCCTAGTAACATCCTTCTTCACGTGCTCCGCGCGTGTTAGTTTTCCTAGGTTACAATTTGTAACTTGATACCAAATGAGATACAAATTTCCCACAATGAAACTTTGAAACACACACTTAAATTGCAGTTTCAACTTCCCAAGAAAGTTCTAAAACAGATTTATGACAAACAAAACCTTGACCCAATGCTTAAAAAAGCATGAACCAAAGGTGTAGAGAGAATGATATTGACACCACACTCAAGAAATAGATGAGAAGGTGAGGATAAGTTCAATTTGGAACGCCCACAAGAATGCAAATTCTTGATAAGTTCACTAGTTCTCAAAAGAACCAAAAAAGAATAATCTTTCAAATTCAAATAACATTAATTTCTTTAGCACTTACAACATAACCAAGAAAAACAATCTGATTTGTACAAAAGGAACACTTCTTCAAATTAGCATATAACTTTTCCTTCCTTAAAACAATACAAACCAGTTACAAATGTTCAATGTTCATCTAAGCCTTTGCTATAGATCAAAATATCATCAAAATAGACAACTGCGAATTTACTAATAAAGCACGCAAAACATGGTTCATTAACCTCATAAAAGTGCTAGTGCATTAGATAACTTAAATGGCATCACTAACCACTCACATAAACCATATTTGTTTTAGTGTTTTCCACTCATCTCCCTCTCTAATCCTAACTTGATGATATCCACTTTTAAGATCAATTTTCTAAACACACAAGAACCATGCAATTCATCAAGCATGTCATCAAGTTCAGGAATAGGATGTCGATTTTTTATAGTGATTTTATTAATTGCCGATAGTCAATGCACATCCTCCATGCCATCCTTTTTGGGCATAGTAAAATCGTATCATTGTGCAAATTTTATTGAACTATAAGCGCATAGAATCTATTGTAGAATAGACTAATTGTGACGAGTGTCGATCCTAATGAGAGGTGGATTTTAATGTGTGTAGAATTAATTTTGTAAATGGGTGGTTGGATTTGTGGTGAAAGTAACTTTCACATTATTCTAAAATTGGAATTGAAATGGTGAGAATAAATTGAAGTGAAATCTATTGAAATAACGTACTTGGGTATCGGATCCGTATCAACATGCACCGTGGGCTAAATATTCATTATTAATGCCAATTAAATCATGAAGGGGGAATCCACATATCATGAACCACACTCTAATCAATATTGGCAAAGGGTTTATCGTGCCAAATAATAATAACCTTGTACTAGAGAGCCGGTGAAACCAAGGCGGTATCTAAACATCCACAAAAATTGTAGGAAAAGAAAATAAATTTACCAAATAAAGCCCATGACACAAGTTCGCACTTCACCTTCAACCAAGTCAAAGAAAATTAGCTACTCATAATTGAACTATAAAGTAAAATTTTTAATTTATTAAAAATACATAGAAAATACAAGATGGAGAGGGAATTAATAAGAAAATGGAGTCCAAATGGATTCAGAGTTATCAAATTGTGTGGTAGAGAGCCCTTTGTATAGACATCGGTAAATCATAGCTATCAGACATCAAAAACATTTTGACGCCGATTGCGCCACGCCATCACCATTGTACGCGTTTGGACCACGCGTGGGTGAACAGCAGAACACTGTTTGATTCCGCTTTTGAACAAAAGGACGTTTGCTGAAAATAACCGCAGTAACGCATGTACTGCGACGCTGATTTTGGTCCACTCGATACGCCGCCACGTCACGATCACTTATAAGAATTTTAGGTCCAATAGATCGACACTTCATCGTCAATGCCATACATCATCGGTCAATGCCACGCTGGTCGATCCGTCTATGTGAACAAAGGTCATGAACAATGGAAGAACGACGCACCGCGGCATGTGAACAATGCCATTTTTCCTTTTACGCTCCTCCCAAGGTTTTCGACCTCCCAGTTCAAAAAGTGATGCCTGCTTTTGCCTCGATCTTCTCGCTCATTGTGAAATGACCATAATGCCCTCTAAAATATATATAAATACTTAATTAAAATAAACACACGTAATTAAATCACAAGAAGCTTAAATACATAAAAGTAAAGTGTTAGTAAGAGACTTCAAGTAAATGATGATTTTCCTTTATAAATATACATTTTCTAACACTAAACACACACCTAACCAGCTATAAAGCGAAAAACAAAATTCAAATCCAAAAAAATATATATTTAAACAATCTGCTTTATTCAATCGTACTAACGATAGTAATAAAAATGTTAAGCATTTATCTCCAAATTAAAGAAACATCACACCCACATCAACCATCCACATGAATTAGCCCAAGAGACTTTGTCATAGCTATTTTCAAGAATGACATGTCAAACCCCAAAATTCACCGAAGTAGTGACACTCTCACAAAAAGAAATTAAACCCAATAAAAATAGTCACTCCAATGAATGGTAATCAGAGAAAAAATAATGTTATGATATCACACGCCTCACCAAATGAAAGAAATATGCCCTCGCCAAATAATACGACCTCAAGTCAAATAAAAATGCTAGTCAACCCAATTTATTTATTTTTATTTATTATTTTATGCACCACCACATCTTTTTAGCCATATAACTAACTTACTTCTTGACTATAGTCTCTAAAAATCAAGTAAAGAACTTTTATTAGACGAACGAGGACATGGCTAACAAAGGAGAGGAAATAAGGAAAACAAAGTATATGTTTTGAGAAAATGTAGAGATTTTTTTTGGAAGTTGCAAGGTGATTTCACCTATTATTGTTATTTTTGTTTTGAAAAACAACTAATTTCCATCGCCTTTAGACTCTAAATAATCTTCCATATCTACTGGGCTAGATGGGCTCCAAATGTGTGAAGAACATTTTTTTCTTCCTTTTTTTTTTGCAATTTTTTTAAGCGGTTAACCCAAAAGAAATCTAGAGATCGTATATAAAATAATAAATCATAAGTCTGTAGAAGAATGGGCAAAAGGGCTACTCCAAGAAAATGATAGGTGGGCTCAAAACTCTACTTGGTATTTATTATGACATATTCATTCCTTCAAGCAACTCATATTTGTCTCATATCAACATGTAGAGTAGCAAACATGCGTAACATCACTTAAGATAATGACAAATACTAAAAATTTGAAATTCATCATGTCATCCAATGTTAAAACAAATCACACAATTTTTTTAAACAACATTCCTACCCCAACCTATTTCTAAAACATGAAAGGAAAATATGCATGCAGAAATGTGAAATGATGCAGAAAAACTAATTAGAAAAGTTATACTTAAAATGATAGAAAAGAAAATGGTTTTTTAACGAAGAAGATGCGCTTATAGAGTAACTACACTCCATATTCAACCATCTCAAACACAAAAAGTTAAAGTGCTTAGTTTCTACAACAAAAAATTAGTAAAATCTCAACCAAGATTCACAATTACGACTCATTCCTCCCCAACGTAACGAAACATTGTCCTCAATGTTTTAAAGGAAAGCAGAGTTAAGACATCACCCAAAGGGTAAAAATACGTAAGAAAATATTTACAAAGGAGAGTTAAAATCTAATTTGTATTTTATCATACTACTATTACTATCATTATTTGGACACTCCAACACAAAGGTCCATGGTTTGGCCGGTCTATGTGTTTGTAACATATCAAGTAGTTCATTAAGAGTGTCCGCACAAATAAAAAGCTTTTTCAGATCGAAGGAATGAAGAAGTTTTTTATTCATATGTTAAGAAATGCAAATGGTCATCATAAAAGTATTGACATTTAACAAACCGATGGTTTCGGTGAATGTGTAGATGGCCCAAGATGCAAAGTGTGATAAGTGCTTCTGAACACAGCAAGATCTCTGGAAGGAAAATAAAAGCATCAGCATGATTAAGCATTTCATGGTATTTTTCTGATACCCGAGACGACTCAACTTTTCTCCGCCGATGAGTCAATCAAACTGCCTGCAAAGGTTTTGTGGCTATTGGGACGATGCCTAACACTTGGCATTTCGATAAAAGCAACAGGACCAATTTTGATAACCTTGTTACCTCCCTCCATACACCAAGTGTATTTTCTCTCGCATGCCGCGACCAAGATCTATGGCTGCCTCAACTAATCCTCTTTATGTTTGCCATAGTTAAATCCAAAAGGTTACCACAAATGTTCTCAATTGCCTATCGGGAGAATGCCTATTGGGATACTTCTCAAAATACTTAGAGGCTTTGATAAAAAGTCATATTTAAGAATCTGGGCAGACAGAGGTCACAATTGTGTATGAGGTGGCATGTCGCGGTCAAATAACGCCGTAGCACATGGCTTCGCGAGTAAAAAAGGAAACAAGAAAAGAAAAAGAAATAATGATAAAATAAATTATTAAAGACAAAATGGAAAAGATAAAAACAACAGGAAATAAAATAAGCCAAGTAGAAGGATATTTACGGTGGCCAATATGCTGCTCATATCTTCCGTCTTACGCCCGAAACGGCTGAACGCCCTATGGGTCGGTGATGGGCTTCCATCCGGCTTATAAACTGCAAATGTGGTCGCTTATAGTCGATTCCCAGACTATATCGTGTGATGCTCTTCGAATAATGCCATAATCGGAGAATCGCGCCTGCACATATCCACTGGATGCGCTTCTCAAGAGATGTATGATATCATCCAATGACTCCCTTATTCAAGCCATCCCTACGAATCAATCTCATCTTCCCTCTGTTATCAAACATCATTCCCTAAAGAATATGGGTTTTTATCAGACTTACTCGGGCACATTTATGACAAGCAAATGTAAAATTTTTCGATTCTCTTCGCTTTCTTTTGCATAATTTTTACCACAAACTGTGCATGTATGCAATAAATTTTGATAAAAACTCACCTGCCAATCGCATTTCTTTTAGCCTCGACAACTAAACGATGTCACAGGCGTTGTCCTCACAGCAATCGCATGCTCGACGGAGTTTTAGATTGTGCGAGGCATTCCAGGAAGCCAAGGGAATCGATTGTGAAGCTTTGCTAGAATCTCAAGTCATTCATACCTTGCCAAAAATATCAAGATATTATGGGAAACTCCAAGAACGATTTAATTATCACGGTGAGTACCATTATCCGCCACTTCAACGGGTAACAAACAAAAGCACAAACAGAAAACAAATTAAAACACACAAAGAAAATTAAAATCGCCTCTTATTGAATTTACCTCAAGCTCCAATCGATGTCGTAAACACTTCTTCTCAATGTCTCGAGTTGGCTTTCAAATCCTCAACATAGATACTAGAACCCCGGTGGTTTGCAGCCCAAACACGATGTGTTTTAAAATTGAATCAGCTTTGAGATGGGATTTTTACACGTTGAAGTGGTTTAAGAATGTCAGTGAGGAACGTTTAAGTAATGGGTACTCATGATTAACAACGAGCAAGAAAAAAACTTAATGGTTAAACAAACACACTTATGCAAAATATTTCAATTAGCAAAAAAATAATAAAAAGAAAGAAAAAAATCAATTCAAATCTGGTGGGGTCACTCAAATTTATTTCTGTCTTCCATGTGGTTGGTACTTAGATATGGCTTTAACCTTGACCATTAACTTTAAACGTAACACCATTCTTTGGTCCATTTCAATTGCTCCCACGGAAAAAACAAGATGAAAATAAAGCGGCCAAACCATCGAGAGCAGAATTTACTCGAATAAAAGCGAGAATCAATAAAAGCACTTTCGACTGGAGTGAAAGATTTTCATAATTGCTTGTCATGAAAGACTTCTATCTGCTGTTTGTAAATCTTGATTTCTCGATGCATCATTGGGCGACATTTCTTCAAGTTCTCGCTTGTAATCTTCTTTCGAAGAGTTCACTGTACGTCAAAGTTGAATTTCTGATGGCCCCACATGCACGATGCTCGAGTTCCACCGTAGGTAGCAAGCTTTCCATACACTAGCCCTCAGAGGTGACATCCCACCTAGGTTCAAAGCCGCTCTCTATATGCCCATAATGCATCATCAAGTCTTAATGACCAATCTTTTCTGCCTCGGCCTCACCGCCTTTTAATATTTTTTTATTCGACATTGGATCTCAACTTGGCCACCGGTTTATGGATTTATACGGGGTCGCCACTTCAGCAGTTGATTGAATACTTTGTCAAAAGAGCTTAATCTTCTTTGTTACAAAGTGTAAGGCACCACCATCACCGATTATCGCCGAGGGAATCCAAAGCGTGAAACAATGCCATTTTTAAAAATGCTATCACCACCTTGTGATCATTCGTTCTACAATGGAATTGCTTCTACCCATTTCTCGCACATAGTCAATGTTAAAAACCAATATGTATCGATGGCCAAAAAGCAGGGGGAAAGGGTCCCATGAAGTCGATGCTGACTCTGGCTGGCTAATAAAATCTCAACCACTAAAATTGGATTTAGTGGCATCATGTTCTTCGTAATGCTCCCATCTGACACCTATCACACACAATGTGTGCCGCAGTTGCCTCGAAATATAAAGTGGCCAATAAACCACATTGAAACTTTAGCCGTTGTTTGAATGAATGTATTTCCACAAGCTTGTTCATGGCAGTAATTAAAGGATATTTTGAATTTCATTTTCTCGACACATCATTTAACAATTGACCGCACAATACCAACAAATGACGTCATCCTAAAAAGAAATTCTTATTTCGCAAAAATTTGGCTTTGTCTGCTTCGTCCAATGCTCGAAGCACTGCAACAAGATAATTAACTTATATCGCACACGCAAGGTAATACCTACACCACACTGTTCATCCGGAAATGACTCATTCAATGTTAATGGCTCAGAATTGTGTCAAAATGGAGACGGAGAGAGACGGTACGCCACAACATTTTCCTCGTGCCTTTCTTATCTTTGAATTCCAAGTCAAATTCCTGCCAAAAGTAACACCCATCGAATTAGTCTAGCTTTTGCATCTTTCTTTTGTGAGAAGATATTTAAAAGCGGCATGATCCGTGAATACAATTATTTTACAACCAATGAGATAAGATCGAAATTTTTCCAATGCAAAACACTAATGCTAGCATTTCTTTTTGGTAGTTGAATAATTATTCATGCATCATTAAATGTCATACTAGCATAGTAAATAACATGGGGAATTTGATCAACTCTTTGTCCTAATACTGCTCCCTCTTGCATAATCGAGATGCATCACACATGAGATCAAATGGTAAGCTCAGGTTTGGGGCTGAATGATGGGTGATGATGTCAACAATTGCTTTAATTTTCAAAAGCCACAAGACATGAATCATTAAAGATAAAGGTACATCCTTAGCAAGTAGATTGCATAAGGGTCACAGAAATTTTGCTAAAATCTTTAATGAAATGTCTATAGAAACCAGCATGCCCAAGGAAAGATCTTACTTCTCTGATTGTTTTGGGTGGAGGGAGATTAGAAATGAGATCCACCTTGGCTTTGTTAACCTCAATACCTTTGCTTGAAATGATGTGACCGAGAACAATACCTTGTTTACCATAAAATGGCACTTCTCCCATTTAAGACTAAGTTCTTCTCGATACATCTCGCAGAACTAGTGTTAGATGATGTAAACATTGATCAAACGAGTCACCAAAAACAGAAAAGTCATCCATAAAGACTTCATGAATCGTTCAACCGTATCGAGAAAAAATGCCCGATTGGGGGTGAGATACGTGGCGTTGTTATACCCAGAGCTACAACAGTTAAGACTGTACTTTGGACCAGTAGTCCGCAAGTTCGGGTTTCCAGCCGATATACCTCTGTAACTAAAACTTTAAAACATTTTCATCTCGGGTTATATAACCCAAAACAGACTTTCCTTTAGTCTAAAAGTAGGGTACCAAAACCGATAAGAAATGATCAAAGTTGATGCACAGATCCTTATAAGAAATGTAGCGAGGTGCACTACATAATCCAAATGACATTCTCCTATATGCAAAAGTGAAAGTAGTTTCTCTTGATCTTTTGGTGCTATGGGAATCTGATTATATCCGAGTAGCCATCTGTAAAGCGATAAAATTCGCCTTTGCTAATCTATCAAGCATTTGATCGATAAATGGTAAAGGAAAATGGTCTTTACGTGTGACAAAATTTATCTTTCTATAATCAATGCATACACGCCATCCTGTAGTCACTCTAGTTGGTATTAATTCATTATCAGCATTGGTAACTACTGTGACTCCTGACTTTTTAGGGACAACTTGATACATGATCGACCATGAACTATCGAAATGGGTAAATGATACCGCATCTAATAGCTTAAGGACTTCGGATTCTAACAACTTCTTTCATGTTAGGATTTAACCGACGTTGCATTTCCTAGTAGGTTTAGCATTTTCATCAGGTGAATGTAATGCATGCGATCACTGGGTTTATACCTCTTATGTCTGCTATGGTCCATCCTAATGCTCCTTTGTGCTCTTTTAAAACATCCAACAACTTACCTTTTTGTTCGTCATTTAGGGATGATGAGATGATTACCGGCAGAGTACTTTCTTCTCCCAAAAATGCATATTCCAGAGTGTTGGGCAATGGTTTGTTTGAGCTCGAGTTCAGTGGTGATTCTAACGATGGGATGAGTTTCTTCTCTGATGGTGCGAGTTGTTGAACTCTTGACTTCCATTTATTAGTGTCCATGGATGGTGCTGAGTCAAGTAGGGCGTTGACCTTATCGACCGATCTATCAATATCAAAATCCAAACCAAAGTGAGTTAAACATGTTTGTAAAGGATCATCACTAAGGTTTGAAAGAAAAGTGTCGTCAACTAATGCTTCTATTAAATCCACATCAACAATTCCATCATCTCGCATTTTTGTGAGGTTGTTTGGCAATGTTGAAGATGTTAAGCTCCATAGTCATGTTACCTCAAGGACAATCGATATTTCCGCCTGCATTGAATGTGAGCATTCAGTTCTTAAGAAAGGTCGGCCTAGAATAATGGGGATGTGCTTTCTTGAATCCTCGTATTGGTTGAGTGTTAATTACAATGAAATCAACAGAAATGAAACTTGTCTGACTGGATAAGTACGTCCTCCCACAATACCACGAGGTATTTTGTGGACCGATTCAAGCCGCAACACCACCGGAGTTGGGTGTAATTCTCAAGCCCAAGTTTCACAAATACCGAATAAGGCAACAAATTTACACTAGCTCCTAAATCCAACAAAGCATTCTCAATTGTGTGTTTCTCATACTCACATGAGATAGTGGGGGCACGAGTCTTTGCATTTTGCAGAGGAATTTTGTGTTGGAGTATAATCAACGTTTTCTCGTTAAAAGGCCTTCTTTTAAACATGAATGTTTCTCTTTGAAGACAAAGTCTTGAAAACTTGGCATAAGATGGAACTTGTTTTATAGCATCAAGTAAAGGGATGTTAACACTTACCATTTGAAGATTTCAAGAATCTCACCGCGATTTTCATGCTTTCCTTTAGCTAAACCTCTTTGAGGAAATGGAGCTTTAACGTATTCTCGTGGGTTGGTTTCTTCTCTCTCCTCCGGTGATGAGTCCTCAACATTCTGCTGTCACATTTGATTTTCTTTTGTCACCTAGGCATCTCCACTTTGTTGTCGACTTCTTTTCCTTTCGCAAGGTCATGACCTTTGACCTCTCCCGTGCTTCTTGTGGTGAACGGTACTTTGCTTCCATGCACTCCGCTTTAGGATTAGGATCGGTTGACTTAGAAACTTGCCTTTCTCAACGGTCATTGCTGTCCGAGGCGAAGAAGCAAGTTGTCCCACCATCTTCTCGTAGGATTGAAACCGATTGGGCTTGTGAGTTGAAGCCTGGCAACCAACTCACAGTGTGTCCATCAACAGCGATCTGTTGCTCAATCGCAGTGAGTACATTCTTGAAATTCTCTGAAATGCATCCTCCCATGGTCTGGGGCAGAGAGTAGTTCTCGTTATGATTGTATGGTCTCAATGGTGGCTGAGAGGCTTGAGGAATTCCGAGGAATCGCTGTACTGTGGAGCTGAGCCGCCGGTCCATTCGCTGGACCCTTGAGAAAAATTGGGGTGGTCTTCCATCTGTGGTTATATGTGTTGAGTATGGGCGTAATTTGATGGTTTTCTCATTACACCTATGGTACTGGCTTCGATCCAGCAGATGAATGCCACATGCCATTGCTGATTTGAAAGCAAATGATAACGATGCCATTTGTCGAGCGAGACCCCAACCATCTCCTTGACTTCTTTGATTCCCCAAGTTTCACCCGCCAATGAACCTCATTAACTCCCTTTAATTCCTTTAGTGTCTTAAGCGATCGATCTGCTTAAGTTGGGAATTATCCGCTTGTCGCTAAGAATTCCCAAACTGCTTGCACTTTTGACATTAGCCTCCTCCACTTGCTGCCATTAGCCATTCCTGCACACTGCAACAATCCTCCAAAAGTATCGGGTACCGTGCCATTTCTCGTACTCCATGACGCGGGACACTTCAAGAGTAGCCCATTGAATCACTCCCATGTTTCAAAACTGCTCGTCATCTCTCTAGGTAAACTCTGAAATTTCCTGCGAATAGCATTGGTTTTATGCACTCGGAAGTATTTATTTAAAAATTTAGTTACCATTTGTTCCCATGATGTAATGCTATTAGCAGGCAATGTATTGAGCCATGAACGAGCTGTATCTTTTAAAGAAAATGGGAATAGTCTAAGTTTAACATCATCATCTGAAAAATTTTCATATCTAAATGTTTGACTAACAATTTAGC
>JAUJEM010000020.1:0-23457 GCA_030448935.1 Citrus cavaleriei
CGTGCCCGTCGCCTATTTTTGGCACACGGAGGCGCCTCGCAAAGCCTCGCGCCATTTCGAGTCCGGCGGACGAAGTGGGCCAGCCCCACCCCCAAGGCTATAGCCCACCCGTTTTGTGGTCTTTTCCGCTGGACGAACTTGGCGCCCGGCCTTGGGCGGGTATTTTTGGCGCGGCTGTGCCCGTGGCCTATTTTGGCACACGGAGGCGCCTCGCAAAGCCTCGCGCCATTTCGAGTCCGGCGGACGAAGTGGGCCAGCCCCACCCCCAAGGCTATAGCCCACCCGTTTTTGTGGTCTTTTTCCTACTGACGATCCTGGCGCCCTACTCGGCAGTATTGGGCGCGCTGTGCCCGCGTCTATTTTTTGGCACGTTTGAGGCGCCTGTAATGCTCCTTCGCACCATTCCGAGTCCGGCGGACGGGTTGGCCAGCTCCACCCCCAAGGCTATAGCCCACCCGCTTTGTGGCCTTTTTCCCGCTGGACGGTCTTGGCGCCCGGCCCGGGCAGGTATTTTTGGACGCGGCGTGCCGTGGCCTGTTTTTTTGGTACCACGGAGGCACTCGCAAAGTCTCGCGCCATTCGAAGTTCGGGTGGACGTGTTGGCCAGCCCACCCCCAAAGGCTATAGCCTCCACCGTTTGCCAGGCCTTTTTCAGCTGGGCGAACCTGGCGCCCCGACCTTGGCAAGTTATTTTTGGCTTGTGACTGTGCCCATGACGTAGCTTTTCGCACACGGAGGCGCCTGCAGCCTCGCACCATTCCGACTCCGGCGAACGAAGTTGGCCAGCCCCACCCCCTGCTATAGCCCACCCAAGCTTAGGCCTTTTTCCGCTGCACGACTTGGCGCCCCAGCCTTTGGGAGGGTATGTTTGGGCGCGGCTGTGACCGCGGCATATTTTTGGCACACGGAGGCGCCTCGCAAAGCCTCGCGCCATTCCGACTCCGCGAACGGTTGGCCCGCCCCACCCCCAAGGCTATAGCCACCGTTTTTGTTGCCTTTTCCGCTGGACGAACTTGGCGCCCAGCCTTTGGGCGGAGTATGTTTTGGCGCGGCTGTGACATGCCATTTTTTGGCACACGGAGGCGCCTCGCAAAGCCTCGCGCCATTCCGACTCGGCGAACGAGTTGGCCCGCCCCCACCCCCAAGGCTATAGCCCACCACGTTTTTGTGGCCTTTTTCCGCTGGACGAACTTGGCGCCCAGCCTTTGGGAGGTATTTTGGGCGCGGCTGTGACCGCTGCATATTTTTGGCACATGGAGGCGCCGCAAAAGTCTCGCGCCATTCCGACTCCGGCGAACGAACGGTTGGCCCGCCCCACCCCCAAGGCTATAGCCCACCCGTTTTTGTGGCTTTTTTCCGCTGGACGAACTTGGCACCCTGGCCTTCGGGCGGGTATTTTTGCGCGGCTGTGCCCACATTTTTTTGGCACATGGAGGTGCCTCGCAAAGTCTCGCGCCATTCGAGTCCGGTGGACGGGGGCGCCAGCCCCCCCCCAAGGCTATAGCCCACCCGTTTTGTTGTCTTTTCCGCTGGGACGAACTTGGCGCCGGCCTCGGGCAGGTATTTTGGCGCTGACTGTGCCATGGCCTATTTTGGCACGACGGGAGGCCTCGTAATGCCTCGCACCATTCCGAGTCCGGCGGACGAAGTTGGCCAGCCCCACCCCCAAGGCTATAGCCACCGTTTTGTGGCCTTTTTCCGCTGGACGAACTTGGCGCCCGGGCCTTCGGGCAGGTATTTTGGGCGCGGCCGTGCCCGTGGGCCTATTTTTGTACACGGAGGCACTGCAAGAATCTCGCGCCATTCCGAGTCCGGGCGGACGAAGTTGGCCAGCCCCACCCCCAAGGCTATAGCCCACCCGTTTTGTGGCCTTTTACCGCTGGGCGAACCTGGCGCCTGGCCTTCGGGCAGTTATTTTTGGGCACGGCTGTGCCATAACCTATATTTTTGGCACACGGAGGCGCCCGCAAAGCCTCGCGCCATTCCGACCCGCGAACGAAGTTGGCCAGCCCCACCCCCAAGGCTATAGCCCACCCGTTTTTGTGGCCTTTTTCCGCTGCAAGAACTTGGCGCCCAGCCTTTGGGCGGGTATGTTTGGGCGCGGCTGTGACCGAAGGCATATTTTTGGCACACGGAGGCGCCTCGTAAAGTCTCGCGCCATTCCGACTCCTCCCAGCGAAAGTTGGCCCGCCCCACCCCCAAGGCTATAGCCCACCCGTTTTTGTTGCCTTTTTTCCGCTGGATTTGATCTTGGCACCCCGGCCTTCGGGCGGGTATTTTTGGCGCGGCTGTGCCTGCTGCATTTTTGGCACACGGAGGTGCCTCGCAAAGTCTCGCGCCATTTCGAGTCCGCGGACGGGTTGGCCAGCCCCACCCCCAAGGCTATAGCCCACCCGTTTTTGTGGCCTTTTCCGCAGGACGAACTTGGCGCCCCGGCCTTCGGGCAGGTATTTTTGGGTGTGGCTGTGCCCGCGGCCTATTTTTTTGCACACGGAGGAGCCTCGGAAAGGCTCGAGCCATTCCGAGTCCGGCGGACGAAGTTGGCCAGCCCCACCCCCAAAGGCTATAGCCCACCCGTTTTTGTGGCCTTTTGCGCTGGACAAACTTGGCGCCCGGCCTTCGGGCAGGTATTTTTGGGCGCGGCTGTGCCGTGCCTGTTTTTTGGCACACGGAGGCGCCTCGCAAAGTCTCGGGCCATTCCGAGACCGGCGGACGAAGTTGGCCAGCCCCACCCCCCAAGGCTATAGCCCACCCGTTTTTGTGGCCTTTTTCCGCTGGACGAACTTGGCGCGCCGGCCTTCGGGCAGGTATTTTCGGGCGCGGCTGTGCCCGCGGCCTATTTTTGGCACACGGAGTCGCCTCGCAAAGCCTCGCGCCATTCCGAGTCCGGCGGACGAAGTTGGCCAGCCCCAACGCCCAAGGCTATAGCCTACCCGTTTTTGTGGCCTTTTTCCGCTGGACGAATTGGCGCCCCAGCCTTCGGGCTGGTATTTTTGGGCGCGGCTGTGTCCGTGGCCTATTTTTGGCACACGGAGGCACCTCACAAAGTCTTGCGCCATTCCGAGTCCGGCGGAGTGAGTTGGCCAGCCCCACACCCCAAGGCTATAGCCCACCCGTTTTTGTGGCCTTTTTCCGCTGGACGAACTTGGCGCCCCGGCCTTCGGGTGGGTATTTTTGGGCGCGGCTGTGCCCGCGGCCTATTTTTGGCACACGGAGGCGCCTCGCAAAGTCTCGCGCCATTCCGAGTCCGGCGGACGAAGTTGGCCAGCCCCACCCCCCAAGGCTATAGCCCACCCGTTTTTGTGGCCATTTTCCGCTGGACGAACTTGTAGCCCCGGCATTCGGGCGGGTATTTTTGGGCGGCTGTGCCCTTGACCTATTTTTGGCAAACGGAGGCGCCTCGCAAAGTGTCGCGCCATTCCGAGTCCGGGCGGACAAAGTTGGCCAGCCCCACCCCCAAGGCTATAGCCCACCCGTTTTGTGGCCTTTTTCCGCTGGGGCGAACTTGGCGCCCGCCTTAGGCCGGGGCGGTATTTTTGGTACGGATGTGCCCGTGGCCTACTTTTTTGGCAAACGGAGTCACCTCGCTAAGTCTCGCGCCATTCCGAGTCCGGCGGACAGGTTGGCCATCCCCAACCCCCCAAGGCTATAGCCCACCCGTTTTTGTGGCCTTTTTCCGCTGGACGAACTTGGCTCCCCGGCCTTCGGGTGGGTATTTTTAGGCGCGGCTGTGGGCGCGGCCTATTTTTGGCACACGGAGGTGCCTCGAAAGTCTCGTGCCATTCTGAGTCCGGCAGACGAGTTGGCCAGCCCCACCCCCAAGGCTATAGCCCACCCGTTTTGTGGCCTTTTTCCGCTGGGCGAACTTGGCGCCCGGCCTTCGGGCAGGTATTTTGGGCGTGTTTATGCCCGCGGCCTATTTTTGCACACGGAGGCACTCGCAAAGTCTCGCGCCATTCCGAGTCCGGCGGACGAAGTTGGCCAGCCCCACCCCCAAGGCTATAGCCCACCCATTTTGTGGCCTTTTTCCGCTGGACGAACTTGTAGCCCCCGGCCTTGGGGCGGGTATTTTGGGCGCGGCTGTGCCGGGAGCCTATTTTTGGAAACACGGAGGTGCCTCGCAAAGTGTCGCGCCATTCCGAGTCCGGCGGACAAGTTGGCCAGCCCCACCCCCAAGGCTATAGCCCACCCGTTTTGTGGCCTTTTTCCGCTGGATTGAAGTTGGCGCCCGGCCTTCGGGCGGGAATTTTTGGTACGGATGTGCCCGTGGCCTACTTTTGGCACACGGAGGCACCTCGCTAAGTCTCGCGCCATTCGAACCCGGCGGACGAGAGTTGGCCAGCCCCAACCCCCAAGGCTATAGCCCACCCGTTTTGTGGCCTTTTTCCGCTGGACGAACTTGGCGCCCCAGCCTTCGGGCAGGTATTTTGTGTGCGGCTGTGCCGAGCCTATTTTTTGGCACACGGAGGCGCCTGGCAAAGTCTCACGCCATTCCGAGTTCGGGCGGACGAAGTTCGCCAGCCCCACCCCCAATGCTATAGCCCACCCGTTTTTGTGGCCTTTTTCCGCTGGACGAACTTGGCGCCCGGCCTCGGGCAGGTATTTTTGGGGCGGTTGTTCCCGAGGCCTGTTTTTGGCACACGGAGGCGCCTCGCAAAGTCTCGCGCCATTCCAGTCCGGCGGACGAAGGCCGCCAGCCCCACCCCCAAGGCTATAGCCCACCCGTTTTTGTGGCCTTTTCCGCTGCACGAACTTGGCGCCCGGCCTTCGGGCGGTATTTTTGGGCGCGGCTGTTCCCGCGGCTTATTTTTGGCGCACGGAGGCGCCTCGCTAACTCTCGCGCCATTCCGAGTCCGGCGGACGAAGTTGGCCAGCCCCACCCCCCAAGGCTATAGCCCACCCGTTTTTGTGCCCTTTTTCCGCTGGGAACTTGGCGCCCGGTCTTCGGGCAGGTATTTTTGGCGCGGCTGTGCCCTTGCGCCTATTTTTGGCACACGGAGGCGCCTGTAATGCCTCGCGCCATTCCGAGTCCGGGCGGACGAGTTGGCCAGCCCCACCCCCAAGGCTATAGCCCACCCGTTTTTGTGCCCTTTTCCGCAGGACGAACTTGGCGCCCGGCCGGGCTGGTATTTTTAGGCGCGGCTGTGCACGCGGCCTATTTTTAGCACACGGAGGGGCCTGCAAAGTCTCGCGCCATTCCGAGTCCGTGCGGACGAAGTTGGCCAGCCCCACCCCCAAGTCTATAGCCCACCCGTTTTTGTGGCCTTTTTCCGCTGGACGAACTTGGCGCCCGGTCTTCGGGCAGGTATTTTTGGGCGCGGCTGTGTCATTGGCCTATTTTTGGCACACGGAGGCGCCTCGCAAAGTCTCGCGCCATTCCGAGTCCGGCGGACTTAGTTGGTCATCCCCACCCCCAAGGCTATAGCCCACCCGTTTTGTGGCCTTTTTCCGCTGGACGAACTTGGCGCCCCCGGCCTTCGGGCGGGTATTCTTGCGCGCTGCTGTGCCGCAGCCTATTTTTGGCACACGGAGGCGCCGCAAAGTCTCGCGTCATTCCGAGTCCGGCGGACGAAGTTAGCCAGCCCCCACCCCCAAGGCTATAGCCCACCCGTTTTGTGGCCTTTTTCCGCAGGATGAACTTGGCGCCCGGCTCGGGCAGGTATTATTTTAGGCGCGGCTGTGCACGCGACCATTTTTTAGCACACGGAGGGGCCTCCCAAAGTCTCGCGCCATTCCGAGTCCGGCGGACGAAGTTGGCCAGCCCCACCCCCAAGTCTATAGCCCACCCATTTTTGTGGCCTTTTTCCGCTGGACGAACTTGGCGCCCGGCCTTCGGGCCGTTATTTTTAGGCGCGGCAGTGCCCTCGGGCCTATTTTTGGCACACGGAGGCGCCCGCAAAGTCTCGCGCCATTCCGAGTCCGGCGGACTTAGTTGGTCATCCCCACCCCAAGGCTATAGCCCACCCGTTTTTGTGGCCTTTTTCCGCTGGGCCAACTTGGCGCCCCGGCCTTCGAGGGGTATTTTTGGCGGCTGTGCCCGTGGCCTATTTTTGGCACACGGAGGCGCCTCGTAAAGTCTCGCGCCATTCCGAGGTCCGGCGGATGAAGTTGGCCAGCCCCACCCCAAGGCTATAGCCCACACGTTTTTGTGGCCTTTTCCGCTGGATTTAACTCGGCACCCGGCCTTGCCGGGTATTTTTGGGCGCGGCTGTGCCCATGGCCTATTTTTGGCACTCGGAGGCGCCTCGTAAAGTCTCGCGCCATTCCGAGTCCGGCGGACGAAGTTGGCCAGCCCCACCCCCCAAGGCTATAGCCCACCCATTTTTGTGGCTTTTTTCCGCTGGACGAACTTGGCGCCCCGGCCTTCGGGCGTGTATTTTTTGGCGCGGCTGTGCCTGCGGCCTATTTTTGGCACACGGAGGTGCCTCGCAATGTCTTGCGCCATTCCGAGTCCGGCGGACGAAGTTGGCCAGCCCCACCCCCCAAGGCTATAGCCCACCCGTTTTTGTGGCCATTTTCCGCTGGACGAACTTGTAGCCCCGGCATTCGGGGGGGTATTTTTGGGCGCGGGTTTGCCCGCGGCCTATTTTTGGCACACGGAGGCGCCTCGCAAAGCCTCGCGCCATTCCGACTCCGGCGATCGAAGTTGGCCAGCCCCACCCCCCAAGGCTATAGCCCACACGTTTTTGTGGCCTTTTTCCGCTGGACGAACTCGGCACCCGGCCTTCGGCCCGGTATTTTTTGGTACGGATGTGCCCGCGTCCTACTTTTGGCACACGGAGGGGCCTCGCAAAGTCTCGCGCACTTCCGAGTCCGGCGGACGAAGTTGGCCAGCCCCACCCCCCAAGTCTATAGCCCACCCATTTTTGTGGCCTTTTTCCGCTGGACGAACTTGGCGCCCCGGTCTTCGGGCCGTTATTTTTGGGCGCGGCTGTGCCCGCGGCCTATTTTTGGCACACGGAGGCGCCTCGCAAAGTCTCGCGCCATTCCGAGTGCGGCGGACTTAGTTGGTCATCCCCACCCCCCAAGGCTATAGCCCACCCATTTTTGTGGCCTTTTTCCGCTGGACGAACTTGGCGCCCCGGCCTTCGGGCGGGTATTTTTGGGCGCGGCCGTGCCCGTCGCCTATTTTTGGCACACGGAGGCGCCTCGCAAAGTCTCGCGCCATTTCGAGTCCGGCGGACTTAGTTGGTCATCCCCACCCCCCAAGGCTATAGCCCACCCGTTTTTGTGGCCTTTTTCCGCTGGACGAACTTGGCGCCCTGGCCTTCGAGCGGGTATTTTTGGGCGCGGCTGTGCCCGTGGCCGATTTTTGGCACACGGAGGCACCTCGTAAAGTCTCGCCATTCCGAGGCCGGGCGGATGAAGCTGGCCAGCCCCACCCCCAAGGCTATAGCCCACACGTTTTGTGGCCTTTTTCCGCTGATGGGCGAACTTCTTGACAGCCTTCGGCCCGGTATTTTTTGGTCCGGATGTGCCCGCGTCCTACTTTTGGCACACGGAGGCACCTCGCTAAGTCTCGCGCCATTCCGAGTACGGCGGAAGAAGTTCGCCAGCCCCAACCCCCAAGGCAATAGCCCACCCATTTTTGTGGCCTTTTTCCGCTGGACGAACTTGGCGCCCGGCCTTCGGGCAGGTATTTTTGGGCGCGGCCGTGCCCGCGGCTTGTTTTTGGCACACGGAGGCGCCACGTAAAGTCTCGCGCCATTCCGAGTTCGGCGGATGAAGTTCGCCAGCCCCACCCCCCAAGGCAATAGCCCACCCCTTTTTGTGGCCTTTTTCCGCTGCACGAACTTGGCGCCCGGCCTTCGGCGGGTATTTTGGGCGCGGCTGTGACGGGTGCATATTTTTGGCACACGGAGGCGCCTCGCAAAGCCTCGCGCCATTCCGACTTCGGCGTTCGAAGTTGGCCAGCCCCACCCCCCAAGGCTATAGCCCACCCGTTTTTGTGGCCTTTTTCCGCTGGACGAACTTGGCACCCCGGCCTTCGGGCGGGTATTTTTGCTGCGGCTGTGCCCGCGCCTATTTTTTTGGCACACGGAGGCGCCTCGCAAAGCCTCACGCCATTTCGAGTCCGCGGACGAAGTGGGCCAGCCCCACCCCCAAGGCTATAGCCCACCCGTTTTGTGGTCTTTTTCCGCAGGACGAACTTGGCGCCCCGGCCTTCAGGCAGGTATTTTTGGGCGCAGCCGTGCGCGCGGCCTGTTTTTGGCACACAGAGGCGCCTCGCAAAGTCTCGCTCCATTCCGAGTTCGGCGGACGAAGTTCGCCAGCCCCACCCCCCAAGGCTATAGCCCACCCGTTTTTGTGGCCTTTTTCCGCTGGACGAACTTGGCGCCCCGGCCTTCGGGCGGGTATTTTTGGGCGCGGCTGTGCCCCTTGACCTATTTTTGGCACACGGAGGTGCCTCGCAAAGTTTCCGCCATTCCGAGTCCGGTGGACGAAGTTGGCCAGCCCCACCCCCCAAGGCTATAGCCCACCCGTTTTTGTGGCCTTTTCCGCTGGACGAACTTGGTGCCCCGGCCTTCGGCGGGTATTTTTGGGCGCGGCTGTGCCCGCGGCCTATTTTTGGCACACGGAGGCGCCTCGCAAAGTCTCGCGCCATTCCGAGTCCGGCGGACGCTGGCCAGCCCCACCCCCAAGGCTATAGCCCACCCGTTTTGTGGCCTTTTTCCGCTGGACGAACTTGGCGCACTGGCCTCGGGTGGGTATTTTTGGCGCGGCTGTGGGCGCGGCTATTTTTGGCACATGGAGGTGCCTCGTGAAAGTCTCGTGCCATTCTGAGTCCGGCAGACGAAGTTGGCCAGCCCCACCCCCCAAGGCTATAGCCCACCCGTTTTTGTGGCCTTTTTCCGCTGGACGAATTTGGTGCCCCGGCCTTCGGGCTGGTATTTTTGGGTGCGGCTGTGCCCGCGGCCTTTTTTTGGCACGCGGAGGCTCCTCGCAAAGTCTCGCGGCATTCCGAGTTCGGCGGACGAAGTTGGCCAGCCCCACCCCCAAGGCTATAGCCCACCCGTTTTGTGGCCTTTTTCCGCTGGACGAACTTGGCGCCCGGCCTTCGGGCTGGTATTTTTTGGCGGCTGTGGCCACTGGCCTTTTTTGGCACGCGGAGGCTCCTCGCAAAGTCTCGCGGCATTCCGAGTCCGGCGGATTTAAGTCGGCCAGCCCCACCCCCAAGGCTATAGACCACACGTTTTTGTGGCCTTTTTCCGCCAAACGAACTTGGCGCCCCGCCCTTCGGGCGGGTATTTTTGGGCGCGGCTGTACCCGCGGCCTATTTTTGGCACACGGAGGCGCCACGGAAAGTCTCGCGCCATTCCGAGTCCGGCGGACGAAGTTGGCCAGCCCCACCCCCCAAGGCTATAGCCCACCCGTTTTTGTGGCCTTTTTCCGCTGGACGAACTTGGCGCCCCGGCCTTCGGGCTGGTATTTTTGGGCGCGGCTGTGGCCGCGGCCTATTTTTGGCACATGGAGGCGCCTCGCAAAGTCTCGCGCCATTCCGAGTCCGGCGGACGAAGTGGGCCAGCCCCACCCCCCAAGGCTATAGCCCACCCGTTTTTGTGGCCTTTTTCCGCTGGACGAACTTGGCGCCCCGGCCTTCGGGCGGGTATTTTTGGGCGCGGCTGTGGGCGCGGCCTATTTTTGGCACATGGAGGTGCCTCGCAAAGTCTCGTGCCATTCTGAGTCCGGCAGACGAAGTTGGCCAGCCCCACCCCCCAAGGCTATAGCCCACCCGTTTTTGTGGCCTTTTTCCGCTGGACGAATTTGGCGCCCCGGCCTTCGGGCTGGTATTTTTGGGTGCGGCTGTGCCCGGCCTATTTTTGGCAAACGGAGGCGCCTCGCAAAGTCTCGCGCCATTCGAAGTTCGGGCGGACGGTTGGCCAGCCCCACCCCCAAGGCTATAGCCCACCCGTTTTTGTGGCCTTTTTCCGCTGGGACGAACTTGGCGCCCGGCCTTCGGGCTGGTATTTTTGGCACGGCTGTGGCCACGGCCTTTTTTTTTGGCACGCGGAGGCTCCTCGCAGTCTCGCGGCATTCCGAGTCCGGCGGACGAAGTCGGGCCAGCCCCACCCCAAGGCTATAGACCACACGTTTTGTGGCCTTTTTCCGCCAAACGACTCCGCGCCCGGCCTTCGGGCGGGTATTTTTGGGCGCGGCTGTGTCCGCGGCCTATTTTTGGAAGTATTGGCACACGCAGGCGCCGACCAAACTCTCGCGCCATTCCGAGTCCGGCGGACGAAGTTGGCCAGCCCCACCCCCAAGGCTATAGCCCACCCGTTTTGTGGCCTTTTTCCGCTGGACGAACTTGGTGCCCGGCCTTCGGGCGGGTATTTTTGGCGCGGCTGTGCCGCTGCCCATTTTTGGCACATGGAGGCGCCCGCAAAGTCTCGCGCCATTCCGAGTCCGGCGGACAGAAGTGGGCCAGCCCCACCCCCCAAGGCTATAGCCCACCCGTTTTTGTGGCCTTTTTCCGCTGGACGAACTTGGCGCCCCGGCCTTCGGGAGGGTATTTTTGGGCGCGGCTGTGGGCGCGGCCTATTTTTGGCACACGGAGGTGCCTTGCAAAGTCTCGTGCCATTCTGAGTCCGGCAGACGAAGTTGGCCAGCCCCACCCCCCAAGGCTATAGCCCACCCGTTTTTGTGGCCTTTTTCCGCTGGACGAATTTGGCGCCCCGGCCTTCGGGCGGGTATTTTTGGTTGCGGCTGTGCCCGCAGCCTGGCCCACAGCACACGGAGGCGCCTCGCAAAGTCTCGCGCCATTCCGAGTTCGGCGGACGAACTTGGCCAGCCCCACCCCCCAAGGCTATAGCCCACCCGTTTTTGTGGCCTTTTTCCGCTGGACGAACTTGTAGCCCCGGCCTTCAGGCGGGTATTTTTAGGTGCGGCTGTGCCCGCGGCCTATTTTTGGCACACGGAGGTGCCTCGCAAAGTATAGCGCCATTCCGAATCCGGCGGACGAAGTTGGCCAGCCCTACCCCCCAAGGCTATAGCCCACCCGTTTTTGTGCCCTTTTTCCGCTGGACGAACTTGGCGCCCCGGCCTTCGGGCGGGTATTTTTTGGCGCGGCTGTGCCCGTTGCCTTCTTTAGCACACGGAGGCGCCGCAAAGTCTCGCGCCATTCCGAGTCCGGCGGACGAAGTTGGCCAGCCCCACCCCCCAAGGCTATAGCCCACCCGTTTTTGTGGCCTTTTTCCGCTGGACGAACTTGGCGCCCTGGCCTTCGGGCGGGTATTTTTTGGCGCGGCTGTGCCCGCGGCCTACTTTTGGCACACGGAGGCGCCTCGCAATGTCTCGCGCCATTCCGAGTCTGGCGGACGAAGTTGGCCAGCCCCACCCCCCAAGGCTATAGCCCACCCGTTTTTGTGGCCTTTTTCCGCTGGACGAACTTGGCGCCCTGGCCTTCGGGCGGGTATTTTTTGGAGCGGCTGTGCCCGCGGCCTACTTTTGGCACACGGAGGCGCCTCGCAAAGTCTCGCGCCATTCCGAGTCCGGCGGACGAAGTTGGCCAGCCCCACCCCCCAAGGCTATAGCCCACCCGTTTTTGTGGCCTTTTTCCGCTGGATGAGCTTGGCGCCCCGGCCTTCGGGCGGGTATTTTTGTTCGCGCCTGTGCCCGTGGCCTATTTTTGGCGTACGGAGGCGCCTCGCAATGTCTCGCGCCATTCCGAGTCCGGCGGACGAAGTGGGCCAGCCCCACCCCCCAAGGCTATAGCCCACCCGTTTTTGTGGTCTTTTTCCGCTGGACGAACTTGGCGCCCCGGCCTTTGGGCGTGTATTTTTGCGTGCGGCTGTGCCCGCGGCATATTTTTGGCACACGGAGGCGCCTCGCAAAGTATCGCGCCATTCCGAGTCCGGCGGACGAAGTTGGCCAGCCCCACCCCCCAAGGCTATAGCCCACCCGTTTTTGTGGCCTTTTTCCGCTGGACGAACTTGGCGCCCCGGCCTTCGGGCGGGTATTTTTGGACGCGGCTGTGCCCTTTGGCCTATTTTTGGCACACGGAGGTGCCTCGCAAAGTCTAGCGCCATTCCGAATCCGGCGGACGAAGTTGGCCAGCCCCACCCCCCAAGGCTATAGCCCACCCGTTTTTGTGGCCTTTTTCCGCTGGACGAACTTGGCGCCCCGGGCTTCGGGCGGGTATTTTTTGGCGCGGCTTTGCCCACGGCCTACTTTTGGCACACGGAGTTGCCTCACAAAGTCTCGCGCCATTCCGAGTCCGGCGGACGAAGTTGGCCAGCCCCACCCCCCAAGGCTATAGCCCACCCGTTTTTGTGGCCTTTTTCCGCTGGATGAGCTTGGCGCCCCGGCCTTCGGGCGGGTATTTTTTTTTGCGCCTGTGCCCGCGGCCTATTTTTGGCGCACGGAGGCACCTCGCAATGTCTCGCGCCATTCCGAGTCCGGCGGACGAAGTTGGCCAGCCCCACCCCCCAAGGCTATAGCCCACCCATTTTTGTGGCCTTTTTCCGCAGGACGAACTTGGCGCCCCGGCCTTCGGGTGGGTATTTTTGGGCGTGGCTGTGTCAGCGGCCTATTTTTGGCACACGGAGGCACCTCGCAAAGTCTCGCGCCATTCCGAGTCCGGCGGACGAAGTTTGCCTGCCCCACCCCCCAAGGCTATAGCCCACCCGTTTTTGTGGCCTTTTTCCGCTGGATGAACTTGGCGCCCCCGCCTTCGGGCGGGTATTTTTGGGCGCGGCTGTGCCCGCGGCCTAATTTTGTCAAACAGAGGGGCCTCGCAAAGTCTCACGCCATTCCGAGTCCGGCGGACGAAGTTGGCCAGCCCCACCCCCCAAGGCTATAGCCCACCCGTTTTTGTGGCCTTTTTCCGCTGGACGAACTTGGCGCCCCGGCCTTCGGGCGGGTATTTTTGGGAGCGGCTGTGCCCGCGGCCTATTTTTGGCACACGGAGGCGCCTCGCAAAGTCTCGCGCCATTCCGAGTCCGGCGGACGAAGTTGGCCAGCCCCACCCCCCAGGGCTATAGCCCACCCGTTTTTGTGGCCTTTTTCCGCTGGACGAACTTGGCGCCCCGGCCTTCGTGCTGGTATTTTTGGGCGCGGCTGTGCCCGCGGCCTATTTTTAGCACACGGAGGCGCCTCGCAAAGTCTCGCGCCATTCCGAGTCCAGCGGACGAAGTTGGCCAGCCCCACCCCCCAAGGCTATAGCCCACCCGTTTTTGTCGCCTTTTTCCGCTGGACGAACTTGGCGCCCAGGCCTTCGGGCGGGTATTTTTGGGCGCGGCTGTGCCCGCGGCCTATTTTTGGCACACGGAGGTGCCTCGCAAAGTCTCGCGCCATTCCGAGTCCGGCGGGCGAAGTTGGCCAGCCCCACCCCCCAAGGCTATAGCCCACCTGTTTTTGTGGCCTTTTTCCGCTTGACGAACTTGGCGCCCCGGCCTTCGGGCTGGTATTTTTGGACGCGGCTGTGCCCGCGGCCTATTTTTGGCACACGGAGGTGCCTCGCAAAGTTTCGCGCCATTCCGAGTCCAGCGGACGAAGTTGGCCAGCCCCACCCCCGTAGGCTATAGCCCACCCGTTTTTGTAGCCTTTTTCCGCTGGAGGAACTTGGCGCCCCGGCCTTCGGGCGTGTATTTTTGGGCGCGGCTTTGACCGCGGCCTATTTTTGGCACACGGAGGTGCCTCACAAAGTCTCGCGCCATTCCGAGTCCGGCGGACGAATTTGGACAGCGCCACCCCCCAAGGCTATAGCCTACCCGTTTTTGGGGCCTTTTTCCGCTGGACGGACTTGGCGCCCCGGCCTTCGGGTGGGTATTTTTGGGCGCGGCTGTGCCCGTGGCCTATTTTTGGTACACGGAGGCGCCGCGCAAAGTCTCGCGCCATTCCGAGTCCGGCGGACGAAGTTGGCCAGCCCCACCCCCCAGGGCTATAGCCCACCCGTTTTTGTGGCCTTTTTCCGCTGGACGAACTTGGCGTCCCGGCCTTCGGGCTGGTATTTTTGGGCGCGGCTGTGCCCGCTGCCTATTTTTGGCACACGAAGGCGCCTCGCAAAGTCTCGCGCCATTCCGAGTCCGGCGGACGAAGTTGGACAGCCCCACCCCCCAAGGCTATAGCCCACCCGTTTTTGTGGCCTTTTTCCGCTGGACGAACTTGGCGCCCCGGCCTTCGGGCGGGTATTTTTGGGAGCGGCTGTGCCCGCGGCCTATTTTTGGCACACGGAGGCGCCTCGCAAAGTCTCGTGCCATTCCGAGTCCGGCGGACGAAGTTGGCCAGCCCCACCCCCCAGGGCTATAGCCCACCCGTTTTTGTGGCCTTTTTCCGCTGGACGAACTTGGCGCCCCGGCCTTCGTGCTGGTATTTTTTGGCGCGGCTGTGCCTGAGGACTATTTTTAGCACACGGAGGCGCCGCAAAGTCTCGCGCCATTCCGAGTCCAGCGGACGGTTGGCCAGCCCCACCCCCAAGGCTATAGCCCACCCGTTTTGTGGCCTTTTTCCGCTGGACGAACTTGGCGCCCAGGCCTACGGCGGGGTATTTTTGCGCGCTGTGCCTCGCGGCCTATTTTTGGCACACGGAGGTGCCTCGCAAAGTCTCGCGCCATTCCGAGTCCGCGGGCGAAGTTGGCCAGCCCCACAGCCCAAGGCTATAGCCCACCCGTTTTTGTGGCCTTTTTCCGCTGGACGAACTTGGCGCCCCGGCCTTCGGGTGGGTATTTTTGGGCGCGGCTGTGCCCGCGGCCTATTTTTGGTACACGGAGGCGCCTCCAAAGTCTCGCGCCATTCCGAGTCCGGCGGACGAAGTTGGCCAGCCCCACCCCCCAAGGCTATAGCCCACCCGTTTTTGTAGCCTTTTTCCGCTGGACGAACTTGGCGCCCCGGCCTTCGGGCGTGTATTTTTGGGCGCGGCTGTGCCCGCGGCCTATTTTTGGCACACGGAGGTGCCTCACAAAGTCTCGCGCCATTCCGAGTCCGGCGGACGAAGTTGGCCAGCCCCACCCCCCAAGGCTATAGCCTACCCGTTTTTGGGGCCTTTTTCCGCTGGACGGACTTGGCGCCCCGGCCTTCGGGTGGGTATTTTTGGGCGCGGCTGTGCCCGCGGCCTATTTTTGGTACACGGAGGCGCCTCGCAAAGTCTCACGCCATTCCGAGTCCGGCGGACGAAGTTGGCCAGCCCCACCCCCCAGGGCTATAGCCCACCCGTTTTTGTGGCCATTTTCCGCTGGACGAACTTGGCGTCCCGGCTTTCGGGCAGGTATTTTTGGGCGCGGCTGTGCCCGCTGCCTATTTTTGGCACACGAAGGCGCCTCGCAAAGTCTCGCGCCAGTCCGAGTCCAGCGGACGAAGTTGGCCAGCCCCACCCCCCAAGGCTATAGCCCACCCGTTTTTGTAGCCTTTTTCCGCTGGACGAACTTGGCGCCCCGGCCTTCGGGCGTGTATTTTTGGGCGCGGCTGTGCCCACGGCCTATTTTTGGCACACGGAGGTGCCTCACAAAGTCTCGCGCCATTCCGAGTCCGGCGGACGGTTGACAGCCCCACCCCCAAGGCTATAGCCCCCCGTTTTGGGCCTTTTTCCGCTGGACGAGACTTGGCGCCCGGCCTGGCGGGTATTTTTGGCGCGGCTGTGCCCGCGTCTATTTTGGCACACACGGAGGCGCTCCAAAGTCTCGCGCCATTCCGAGTCCGCGGACGGTTGGCCAGCCCCACCCCAAGGCTATAGCCCACCCGTTTTGTAGCCTTTTCCGCTGGACGAACTTGGCGCCCGGCCTTCGGCGTGTATTTTTGCGCGGCTGTGTTCAAGGCCTATTTTTGGCACACGGAGGTGCCTCACAAAGTCTCGCGCCATTCCGAGTCCGGGCGGACGAGTTGGACAGCCCCACCCCCAAGGCTATAGCCCCGTTTGGGTGGCCTTTTTCCGCTGGACGGACTTGGCGCCCGGCCTTCGGGCGGGTATTTTGGGCGCGGCTGTGCCCGCGCCTATTTTTTTGGTACACGGAGGCGCCTCCAAAGTCTCGCGCCATTCCGAGTCCGGCGGACGGTTGGCCAGTCCCACCCCCAAGGCTATAGCCCACCCGTTTTGTGGCATTTTTCCGCTGGTCGAACTTGTCGCCCGGCCTTGGGCGGGTATTTTGGGCGCGGCTGTGCCCGCGGCCTATTTTTGCACACGGAGGCGCCTCGCAAAGTCTCGCACCATTCCAGTCCGGCGGTTAAGTCGGCCAGCCCCAGCCCCCAAGGCTATAGCCCACCCATTTTTGTGGCCTTTTTCCGCTGGACGAACTTGGCGCCCCGGCCTACGGGCGGGTATTTTTGGGCGCGGCTGTACCCGCGGCCTATTTTTGGCACACGGAGGCGCCTCCAAAGTCTCGCGCCATTCCGAGTCCGGCGGACGAAGTTGGCCAGCCCCACCCCCCAAGGCTATACCCCACCCGTTTTTGTGGCCTTTTTCCGCTGGACGAACTTGGCGCCCCGGCCTTCGGGCGGGTATTTTTGGACGCGGTTGCACCTGCGGCCTATTTTTGGCACACGGAGGCACCTCGTAAAGTCTCGCACCATTCCGAGTCCGGCGGACGAAGTTGGCCAGCCCCACCCCCCAAGGCTATAGCCCAATCGTTTTTCTGGCCTTTTTCCGCTGGACGAACTTGGCGCCCCGGCCTTCGGGTGGGTATTTTTGGACGCGGCTGTGCCCGCGGCCTATTTTTGGCACCCGGAGGGACTCGCAGTCGCCGCGCCATTCCGAGTCCGCGGACGGTTGGCCAGCCCACACCCCCAAGGCCATAGCCCACCCGTTTTGTGGCCTTATGCCGCTGGACGACTTGGCGCCCGGCCTTCGGCCGGGTATTTTTGGTGCGGCTGTGCCCCGCGTCTATTTTTGGCACACGGAGGCGCCTCGTAATGTCTTGTGCCATTCGAGTCCGGGCGGACGAAGTTGGCCAGCCCCACCCCCCAAGGATATAGCCCACCCGTTTTTGTGGCCTTTTTCCGCTGGACGAACTTGGCGCCCCGGCCTTCGGGCGGTTATTTTTGGCGCGGCTTAGCCCGCGGCATATTTTTGGCACACGGAGGCGCCACGCAGTCCCGCGCCACTCCGAGTCCCGCGGACGACGTCGGCCAGCCCCACCCCCCAACGCTATAGCCCCCCCGCGTTTGTGTCCATCTTCCGCGTGACGATCTCGGCGCACCGGGCTCTGGGCTGGTATTTTTGGGCGCGGCTGTGCCCCCCGCCTATATTTTGCACCCGGAGGACCTCGCAAAGTCTCGCGCCATTCCGAGTCCGGCGGACGGTTGGCCAGCCCCACCCCCAAGGCCATAACCCACCCGTTTTGTGGCCTTATGCCGCTGGGCGAACTTGGCGCCCGGCCTTCGGGCGGGTATTTTTGGGCGCGGCTGTGCCCGCGGCCTATTTTTGGCACACGGAGGCGCCTCGTAATGTCTCGTGCCATTCCGAGTCCGGCGGACGAAGTTGGCCAGCCCCACCCCCCAAGGCCATAGCCCACCCGTTTTTGTGGCCTTATGCCGCTGGACGAACTTGGCGCCCCGGCCTTCGGGCGGGTATTTTGGGCGCTGCGCCGCGGCCTATTTTTGGCACACGGAGGCGCCTCGCAAAGTCTCGCACCATTCCGAGTCCGGCGGACGAAGTCGGCCAGCCCCAGCCCCCAAGGCTATAGCCCACCCGTTTTTGTGGCCTTTTTCCGCTGGACGAACTTGGCGCAACGGCCTTCGGGCGGGTATTTTTGGGCGCGGTAGTGCCCGCCGCCTATTTTTGGCACACGGAGGGGTCTCGCAAAGTCTCGCGCCATTCCGAGTCCGGCGGACGAAGTTGGCCAGCCCCACCCCCCAAGGCTATAGCCCACCCGTTTTTGTGGCATTTTTCCGCTGGTCGAACTTGTCGCCCCGGCCTTGGGGCGGGTATTTTTGGGCGCGGCTGTGCCCGCGGCCTATTTTTGGTACACGGAGGCACCTCGTAAAGTCTCGCACCATTCCGAGTCCGGCGGACGAAGTCGGCCAGCCCCAGCCCCCAAGGCTATAGCCCACCCGTTTTTGTGGCCTTTTTCCGCTGGACGAACTTGGCGCCCCGGCCTACGGGAGGGTATTTTTGGGCGCTACTGTACCCGCGGCCTATTTTTGGCAAATGGAGGCGCCTCCAAAGTCTCGCGCCATTCCGAGTCCGGCGGACGAAGTTGGCCAGCCCCACCCCCCAAGGCTATACCCCACCCGTTTTTGTGGCCTTTTTCCGCTGGACGAACTTGGCGCCCCGGCCTTGGGCTGGTATTTTGGACGCGGCTGCACCCGCGCCTATTTTTGCACACGGAGGCGCTCGCAGTCTCGCCATTCCGAGTCCGGCGGACGAAGTTGGCCAGCCCCACCCCCCAAGGCTATAGCCCAACCGTTTTTGTGGCCTTTTTCCGCTGGACGAACTTGGCGCCCCGGCCTTCGGGCGGGTATTTTTGGGCGCGGCTGTGCCCGCGGCCTATTTTTGGCACCCGGAGGGACCTCGCAAAGTCTCGCGCCATACCGAGTCCGGCGGACGCAGTTGGCCAGCCCCACCCCCCAAGGCCATAGCCCACCCGTTTTTGTGGCCTTATGCCGCTGGACGAACTTGGCGCCCGGCCTTCGGGCGGGTATTTTTAGGCGGCCGTGCCCGCGGCCTATTTTTGGCACACGGAGGCGCCTCGTAATGTCTCGTGCCATTCCGAGTCCCGCGGACGGTTGGCCAGTCCCACCCCCAAGGCTATAGCCCACCCGTTTTGTGGCCTTTTTCCGCTGGACGAACTTGGCCCCGGCCTTCGGGTGGGTATTTTTGGTCGCGGCTGTGCCCGTGGCCTATTTTTGGCACACGGAGGCGCCTCCCAAAGTCTCGCGCCATTCCGAGTCCGGCAGACGAAGTTGGCCAGCCCCACCCCCAAAGGCTATAGCCCACCCGTTTTTGTGGCCTTTTTCCGCTGGACGAACTTGGCGCCCCGGCCTTCGGGCGGGTATTTCTGGACGCGGCTGTGCCCATGGACTATTTTTGGCAAACAGAGGCGTCTTGCAAAGTCTCGCACAATTCCGAGTCCGGCGGACGAAGTTGGCCAGCCCCACCCCCCAAGGATATAGCCCACCCGTTTTTGTGGCCTTTTTCCGCTTGACGAACTTGGCGCCCCGGCCTTCGGGCGGTTATTTTTGGGCGCGGCTGTGCCCGCGGCCTATTTTTGGCACACGGAGGCCCCTCGCAAAGTCTCGCGCCATTCCGAGTCCGGCGGACGTCGGTGGACAGCCCATACCCCCAAGGCTATAGCCCACCCATTTTTGTGGCCTTTTTCCGATGGACGAACTTGGCGCCCCGGCCTTCGGGCGGTTATTTTTTTGGGCGCGGCTGTACCCGTGGCCTATTTTTGCACACGGAGGCCCCTCGCAAAGTCTCGCGCCATTCCGTGTCCGGCGGACGGTTGGCCAGCCCCACCACCCTAGGCTATAGCCCACCCGTTTTTGTGGCCTTTTTCCGCTGGACGAACTTGGCGCCCCGGCCTTCGGGCGGTTATTTTTGGCTGCGGCTGTGCCCGCGGCCTATTTTTGGCACACGGAGGCCCCTCGCAAAGTCTCGCGCCATTCCGAGTCCGGCGGACGAAGTTGACCAGCCCCACCCCCCAAGGCTATAGCCCACCCGTTTTTGTGGCCTTTTTCCGCTGGACGAACTTGGCGCCCCGGCCTTCGGGCGGTTATTTTTGGGCGCGGCTGTGCCCGCGGCCTATTTTTGGCACACGGAGGCCCCTCGAAAAGTCTCGCGCCATTCCGAGTCCGGCGGACGAAGTTGGCCAGCCCCACCCCCCAAGACTATAGCCCACCCGTTTTTGTGGCCTTTTTCCGATGGACGAACTTGGCGCCCCGGCCTTCGGGCAGGTATTTTTGGGCGCGGCTGTGCCCGCGGCCTATTTTTGGCACACGGAGGCCCCTCGCAAAGTCTCGCGCCATTCCGAGTCCGGCGGACGAAGTTGGCCAGCCCCACCCCCCAAGGCTATAGCCCACCCGTTTTTGTGGCCTTTTTCCACTGGACGAACTTGGCGCCCCAGCTTTCGGGCGGGTATTTTTGGTCGCGGCTGTGCCCGCGGCCTATTTTTCGCACACGGAGGCGCCTCGCAAAGTCTCGCGCCATTCCGAATCCGGCAGACGAAGTTGGCCAGCCCCACCCCCCAAGGCCATAGCCCACCCGTTTTTGTGGCCTTTTGCCGCTGGACGAACTTGGCGCCCCGGCCTTCGGGCGGGTATTTTTGGACGCGGCTGCGCCCGCGGCCTATTTTTGGCACACGGAGGCGCCTCGTAAAGTCTCGCGCCATTCCGAGTCCGGCGGACGAAGTTGGCCAGCCCCACCCCACTAGGCTATCGCCCACCCGTTATTGTGGCCTTTTTCCGCTGGACGAACTTGGCGCCCCGGCCTTCGGGCGGGTATTTTTGGGCGCGGCTGTGCCCGCGGCCTATTTTTGGCACCCGGAGGGACCTCGCAAAGTCTCGCGCCATTCCGAGTCCGGCGGACGAAGTTGGCCAGCCCCACCGCCCAAGGCCATAGCCCACCCGTTTTTGTGGCCTTATGCCGCTGGACGAACTTGGCGCCCCGGCCTTCGGGCGGGTATTTTTGGGCGCGGCTGTGCCCGCGGCCTATTTTTGGCACACGGAGGCGCCTCGTAATGTCTCGTGCCATTCCGAGTCCGGCGGACGAAGTTGGCCAGTCCCACCCCCCAAGGCTATAGCCCACCCGTTTTTGTGGCCTTTTTCCGCTGGACGAACTTGGCGCCCCGGCCATTGGGAGGGTATTTTTGGGTGCGGTTGTGCCCATGGCCTATTTTTGGCACACGGAGGTGCCTCGCAACGTCTCGCGCCATTCCGAGTCCGGCGGATGACGTTGGGCAGCCCCACCCCGCAAGGCTATAGCCCACCCGTTTTTGTGTCCTTTTTCCGCTGGACGAACTTGGCTCCCCGGTCTTCGGGCGGGTATTTTTGGACACGGCTGTGCCCGCGGCCTATTTTTGGCACACGGAGTCGCCTCGCAAAGTCTCGCGCCATTCCGAGTCCGGCGGACGAAATTGGCCAGCCCCACCCCCCAAGGCTATAGCCCACCCGTTTTTGTGGCGTTTTTCCGCTGGACGAACTTGGCGCCCCAGCCTTCGGGCGGGTATTTTTGGTCGCGGCTGTGCCCGCGGCCTATTTTTCGCACACGGAGGCGCCTCGTAAAGTCTCGCGCCATTCCGAGTCCGGCGGACGAAGTCGCCTAGCCCCACCCCCCAAGGCTATAGCCCAACCGTTTTTGTGGCCTTTTTCCACCGGACGAACTTGGCGCCCCGGCCTTCGGGCGGGTATTTTTGGACGCGGCTGTGCTCGCGGCCTATTTTTGGCACATGGAGGTGCCTCGCAAAGTCTCGCGCCATTCGGAGTCCGGCGGACGAAGTTGAGCAGCCCACCCCCCAAGGCTATAGCCCACCCGTTTTTGCGGCCTTTTTCCGCCGGACGAACTTGGCACCCCGGCCTTCGGGGGGGTATTTTTGGGTGCGGCTGTGCCCGCGGCCTATTTTTGGCACACGGAGTCACCTCGCAAAGTCTCGCGCCATTCCGAGTCCGGCGGACGAAGTTGGCCAGCCCCATCCCCCAAGGCTATAGCCCAACCGTTTTTGTGGCCTTTTTCCGCTGGACGAACTTGGCGCCCCGGCCTTTGGGCGGGTATTTTTGGGCGCGGCTGTGACCGCGGCCTATTTTTGGCACACGGAGGCGCCTCCCATAGTCTCGCGCCATTCCGAGTCCGGCAGACGAAGTTGGCCAGCCCCACCCCCCAAGGTCATAGGCCACCCGTTTTTGTGGCCTTTTTCCGCTGGACGAACTTGGCGCCCCGGCCTTCGGGGGGGTATTTCTGCGTGCGGCTGTGCCCGCGGCCTATTTTTGGCACACAGAGGCGCCTCGCAAAGTCTCGCGCCACTCCGAGTCCGGCGGACGAAGTAGGCCAGACCCACCCCCCAAGGCTATAGCCCACCCGTTTTTGTGGCCTTTCTCCGCTGGACGAACTTGGCGCCCCGGCCTTCCGGCGGGTATTTTTGGACGCGGCTGTGCCCGCGGCCTATTTTTGGCACACAGAGGTGTCGCGAAAGTCTCGCGCCATTCCCAGTCCGGCGGACGAAGTTGGCCAGCCCCACCCCCCAAGGCTAAAGCCAAACCGTTTTTGTGGCCTTTTTCCACCGGACGAACTTGGCGCCCCGGCCTTCGGGGGGGTATGTTTGGTCGCGGCTGGGCCCGCGCTCTATTTTTGGCACACGGAGGTGCTCGAAAGTCTCGCGCCATTCGAGTCCGGGGCGGACGAAGTTGAGCAGCCCACCCCCAAGGCTATAGCCCACCCGCTTTTGTGGACTTTTTTAGCTGGACGAACTTGGCACCCCGGCCTTCGGGGGGGTATTTTTGTGTGCGGCTGTGCCCGCGTCCTATTTTTGTCTCACGGATTCAGATCTCAAAGTCTCACGCCATTCCGAGTCCCGGGTCGGTTGGCCAGCCCCAACCCCCAAGGCTATAGCCCACCCGCTTTTGTGGCATTTTTCTGCTGGACGAACTTGGCGCCCGGCCTCGGGCGGGTATTTTTGGGCGCGGCTGTGCCCGCGGCCTATTTTTTGCACACGGAGGCGCCTCGCAAATTTTCGCGCCATTCGAGTCCGCGGACGAAGTTGGCCAGCCCCACCCCAAAGGCTATAGCCCACCCGCTTTTGTGGCCTTTTTCCGCTGGACGAACTTGCGCCCGGCCTTCCGCCGGGTATTTTGGACGCTGTGTCCGCGGCCTATTTTTGGCACACAGAGGCGCTCGCAGTGTCGCGCCATTCCCAGTCCGGCGGACGGCTGGCCAGCCCCACCCCCCAAGGCTATAGCCCAACCGCTTTTTTGTGGCCTTTTTTTCCACCGGGATTTAACTTGGCGCCCGGCCGGGCGGGTATTTTTGACGCGGCTGTGCTTCGCGGTCTATTTTTGGCACATGGAGGTGCCGCAAAGTCTCGCGCCATTCGAGTCCGGCGGACGAAGTTGAGCAGCCCACCCCCAAGGCTATAGCTCACCCGCTTTTTGCGCCTTTTTCCGCCGGATTTAACTTGGCACCCCGCCTTCGGGGTATTTTTGGGCGGCTGTGCTCAAGGCCTATTTTTGGCACACGGAGTCACCTCGCAGTCTCGCGCCATTCCGAGTCCGCGGTCGGCTGGCCAGCCCCAACCCCAAGGCTATAGCCCACCCGTTTTTGTGGCATTTTTCTGCTGGACGATCTGGCGCCCGGCCTTCGGGCGGGTATTTTTGGCGCGGCTCTGTCCGCGGCCTATTTTTGGCACACTGAGGCGCCGGCATTTTCTCGTCATTCCGAGTCCGCGGACTTGCTGGCCAGCCCCACCCCCCAAGGCTATAGCCTAACCGCTTTTTGTGGCCTTTTTCCGCTGGACGACCTTGGCGCCCGGCCTTCGGGCGGGTATTTTTAGGCGCGGCTGTGACCGCGTCTATTTTTGGCACACGGAGGCGCCTCCCATA
>JAUJEM010000200.1:0-57328 GCA_030448935.1 Citrus cavaleriei
AGGCTATAGCACACTCGTTTTGTGGCCTTTTACCACTGGGCCGAACTTAGCGCCCCGGCCTTCGGGCGGGTATTTTTAGGCTCGGCTGTGCCCGCAGCCTATTTTTGGCACACGGAGGCGCCTCGCAAGGCTCGCGCCATTCCGAGTCCGGCCGGACAGTTGGCCAGCACCACCCCCAAGGCTATAGCCCACCCGTTTTGTGGCCTTTTTCCACTGGACGAACTTGGCGCCCGGCCTTCGGGCGAGTATTTTGGGCGTGGCTGTGCCATGGCCTATTTCCCAGCACTCGGAGGCGCCTCGCAAAGTCTCGCGCCATTCCAGTCCAGCGGACGAAGTTGGCCAGCCCCACCCCCAAGGCTATAGCCCACCCGTTTTTGTGGCCTTTTTCCGCTGGACGAGACTTGGCGCCCCAGCCTTGGGCGGGTATTTTTGGAGTGCGGCTGTGCCCGCAGCCTAGCCCAGCACACGGAGGCGCCTCGCAAAGTCTCGCGCCATTACGAGTCCGGCCCGGACAGAAGTTGGCCAGCCCCACCCCCAAGGCTATAGCCCACCCGTTTTGTGGCCTTTTTCCGCTGGACGAACTTGGCGCCCGGCCTTGGGCGAGTATTTGCAGGCGCGGCTGTGCCCGGCCCTATTTTTGGCACACGGAGGCGCCTCGCAAAGTCTCGCGCCATTCCAAGTCTGGCGGACGAAGTTGGCCAGCCCCACCCCGAAGGCTATAGCCCACCCGTTTTGTGGCCTTTTTCCGCTGGGCCGAACTTGGCGCCCCGGCCTTCGGGGCGCGTATTTTGGCGCGGCGGCTGTGCCTTTGGCCTATTTTGCACACTGGAGGCGCCTCGCAAAGTCTCGCCATTCCGAGTCCGGCGGACAGAAGTTGGCCATCCCCACCCCCAATGATATAGCCCACCCGTTTTTGTGGCAATTTTCCGCTGGACGAACTTGGCGCCCCGGCCTTCGGGCGGGTATTTTTGGGTGCGGCTGTGTCCGCAACCTATTTTTGGCACACGGAGGCCCCTCGCAAAGTCTCGCGCCATTCCGAGTCCGGCGGACGAAGTTGGCCAGCCCCACCCCCCAAGGCTATAGCCCACCCGTTTTTGTGGCCTTTTTCCGCTGGGCCAGACTTGGCGCCCGGCCTTCAGGCGGGTCTTTTGGGCGTGGCTGTGCCCACGGCCTACCCGTTTTTTGGCCTTTCACGGAGGCGCCTGCAAAGTCTCGCGCCATTCCGAGTCCGGCAGACGATGTTGGCCAGCCCCACCCCCCAAGGCTATAGCCCACCCGTTTTTGTGGCCTTTTTCCGCTGGACGAACTTGGCGCCCCGGCCTTCGGGCGGGTATTTTTGAGCGCGGCTGTGCCATGGCATATTTTTGGCACACGGAGGCGCCTCGCAAAGTCTCGCGCCATTCCTAGTCCGGCGGACGAAGTTGGCCAGCCCCACCCCCAAGGCTATAGCCCACCCGTTTTGTGGCCTTTTTCCGCTGGGCGAACTTGGCGCCCGGCCTTGGGCGGGTATTTTTGGCACGGCTGTGTCCATGGCATATTTTGGCACACGGAGGCGCCTCGCAAAGTCTCGCGCCATTCCGAGTCCGGCGGACGAAGTTGGCCTGCCCCACCCCAAGGCTATAGCCCACCCGTTTTGTGGCCTTTTTCCGCTGGACGAACTTGGCGCCCGGCCTTCGGGCGGGTATTTTGGGCGCGGCTGTGTCCATGGCCTATTTTTGGCACGCGGGGCGCCTCGCAAAGTCTCGCGCCATTCCGAGTCCGCAGGCCCAGTCGGCCAGCCCCACCCCCCAAGGCTATAGCCCACCCGTTTTTGTGGCCTTTTTCCGCTGGACGAACTTGGCGCCCCGGCCTTCAGGCGGGTATTTTTGGGCGTGGCTGTGCCCACGGCCTATTTTTTGCACACGGAGGCGCCTCGCAAAGTCTCGCGCCATTCCGAGTCCGGCAGACGAAGTTGGCCAGCCCCACCCCCCAAGGCTATAGCCCACCCGTTTTTGTGGCCTTCTCCGCTGGAAGAACTTGGCGCCCCGGCCTTCGGGCGGGTATTTTTGGGCGCGGCTGTGCCCGCGGCCTATTTTTGGCCCACGGAGGCTCCTCGCAAAGTCTCGCGCCATTCCGAGTCCGGCGGACGAAGTTGGCCAGCCCCACCCCCCAAGGCTATAGCCCACCCGTTTTTGTGGCCTTTTTCCGCTGGACGAACTTGGCGCCCCGGCCTTCGGGCGGGTATTTTTGGGCGCGGCTTTGCCCGCGGCCTATTTTTGGCACACGGAGGCGCCTCGTAAAGTCTCGCGCCATTCCGAGTCCGGCGGACGAAGTTGGCCAGCCCGACCCCCCAAGGCTATAGCCCACCCGTTTTTGTGGCCTTTTACCGCTGGACGAACTTGGCGCCCCGGCCTTCGGGCGGGTATTTTTGGGCGCGGCTGTGCCCGTGGCCTATTTTTGGCACACGGAGGCGCCTCGCAAAGTCTCCCGCCATTCCGAGTCCGGCGGACGAAGTTGGCCAGCCCCACCCCCCAAGTCTATAGCCCACCCGTTTTTGTGGCCTTTTACCGCTGGACGAACTTGGCGCCCCGGCCTTTGGGCGGGTATTTTTGGGCGCGGCTGTGCCCGCGGCCTATTTTTGGCACACGGAGGGGCCTCGCAAAGTCTCGCGCCATTCCGAGTCCGGCGGACGAAGTTGGCCAGCCCCACCCCCCAAGGCTATAGCCCACCTGTTTTTGTGGCCTTTTTCCGCTGGACGAACTTGGGGCCCCGGCCTTCGGGCGGGTATTTTTGGGCGCGGCTGAGCCCGCAGCCTATTTTTGGCACACGGAGGCACCTCGCAAAGTCTCGCGCCATTCCGAGTCCGGCGGACGAAGTGGGCCAGCCCCACCCCCCAAGGCTAAAGCCCACCCGTTTTTGTGGCCTTTTTCCGCTGGACGAACTTGGCGCCCCGGCCTTCGGGCGGGTATTTTTGGACGCGGCTGTGCCCGCGGCCTATTTTTGGCACACAGAGGCACCTGGCAAAGTCTCGCGCCATTCCGAGTCCGGCGGACGAAGTTGGCCAGCCCCACCCCGCAAGGCTATAGCCCACCCGTTTTTGTGGCCTTCTCCGCTGGACGAACTTGGCGCCCCGGCCTTCGGGCGGGTATTTTTGGGCGCGGCTGTCCCCGCGGCCTATTTTTGGCACACAGAGGCGCCTCACAAAGTCTCGCGCCATTCCGAGTCCGGCGGACGAAGTTGGCCAGCCCCACCCCCCAAGGCTATAGCCCACCCGTTTTTGTGGCCTTTTACCGCTGGACGAACTTGGCGCCCCGGCCTTCGGGCGGGTATTTTTGGGCTCGGCTGTGCCCGCGGCCTATATTTGGCACACGGAGGCGCCTCGTAAAGTCTCGCGCCATTCCGAGTCCGGGGGACGAAGTTGGCCAGCCCCACCCCCCAAGGCTATAGCCCACCCGTTTTTGTGGCCTTTTTCTGCTGGACGAACTTGGCGCCCCGGCCTTCGGGCGGGTATTTTTGGGCGCGGCTGAGCCCGCAGCCTATTTTTGGCACACGGAGGCACCTCGCTAAGTCTCGCGCCATTCCGAGTCCGGCGGACGAAGTTGGCCAGCCCCACCCCCGAAGGCTAAAGCCCACCCGTTGTTGTGGCCTTTTTCCGCTGGACGAACTTGGCGCCCCGGCCTTCGGGCGGGTATTTTTGGACGCGGCTGTGCCCGCGGCCTATTTTTGGCACACGGAGGCACCTGGCAAAGTCTCGCGCCATTCCGAGTCCGGCGGACGAAGTTGGCCAGCCCCACCCCGCAAGGCTATAGCCCACCCGTTTTTGTGGCCTTCTCCGCTGGACGAACTTGGCGCCCCGGCCTTCGGGCGGGTATTTTTGGGCGCGGCTGTGCCCGCGGCCTATTTTTGGCACACGGAGGCGCCTCGCAAAGTCTCACGCCATTCCGAGTCCGGCGGACGAAGTTGGCCAGCCCCACCCCCCAAGGCTATCACCCACCCGTTTTTGTGGCTTTTTTCCGCTGGACGAAATTGGCGCCCCGGCCTTCGGGCGGGTATTTTTGGGCGCGGCTGTGCCCGCGGCCTATTTTTGGCACACGGAGGCGCCTCGCAAAGTCTCGCGCCATTCCGAGTCCGGCGGACGAAGTTGGCCAGCCCCACCCCGCAAGGCTATAGCCCACCCGTTTTTGTGGCCTTCTCCGCTGGACGAACTTGGCGCCCCGGCCTTCGGGCGGGTATTTTTGGGTGCGGCTGTGCCCGCGGGCTATTTTTGGCACACGGAGGCGCCTCGCAAAGTCTCGCGCAATTCCGAGTCCGGCGGACGAAGTTGGCCATCCCCACCCCCCAAGGCTATAGCCCACCCGTTTTTGTGGCCTTTTTCCGCTGGACGAACTTGGTGCCCCGGCCTTCGGGCGGGTATTTTTGGGCGCGGCTGTGCCCGCGGCCTATTTTTGGTACACGAAGGTGCCTCGCAAAGTCTCGCGCCATTCCGAGTCCGGCGGACGAAGTTGGCCAGCCCCAACCCCCAAGGCTATAGCCCACTCGTTTTTGTTGCCTTTTTCCGCTGGACGAATTTGGCGCCCCGGCCTTCGGGCGGGTATTTTTGGGCGCGGCTGTTCCCACGGCCTATTTTTGGCACACGGAGGCGCCTCGCAAAGTCTCGCGCCATTCCGAGTCCGGCGGACGAAGTTGGCCAGCCCCACCCCCCAATGCTATAGCCCACCCGTTTTTGTGGCCTTTTTCCGCTGGACGAACTTGGCGCCCCGGCCTTCGGGCGGGTATTTTTCAGCGCGGCTGTGTCCGCGGCCTATTTTTCGCCCACGGAGGCGCCTCGCAAAGTCTCGCGCCATTCCGAGTCCGGCGGACGAAGTTGGCCAGCCCCACCCCCCAAGGCTATCGCCCACCCGTTTTTGTGGCTTTTTTCCGCTGGACGAACTTGGCGCCCCGGCCTTCCGGCGGGTATTTTTGGGCGCGGCTGTGCCCGCGGCCTATTTTTGGAACACGGAGGCGGCTCGCAAAGTCTCGCGCCATTCCGAGTCCGGCGGACGAAGTTGGCCAGCCCCACCCCCCAAGGCTATAGCCCACCCGTTTTTGTGGCCTTCTCTGCTGGATGAACTTGGCGCCCCGGCCTTCGGGCGGGTATTTTTGGGCGCGGCTGTGCCCGCGGCCTATTTTTGGCACACGGAGGCGCCTAGCAAAGTCTCGCGCCATTCCGAGTCCGGCGGACGAAGTTGGCCAGCCCCACCCCGCAAGGCTATAGCCCACCCGTTTTTGTGGCCTTCTCTGCTGGACGAACTTGGCGCCCCGGCCTTCGGGCGGGTATTTTTGGGTGTGGCTGTGTCCGCAGCCTATTTTTGGCACACGGAGGCGCCTCGTAAAGTCTCGCGCCATTCCGAGTCCGGCGGACGAAGTTGGCCAGCCCCACCCCCCAAGGCTATAGCCCACCCGTTTTTGTGGCCTTTTTCCGCTGGACGAACTTGGCGCCCCGGCCTTCGGGCGGGTATTTTTGGGCGCGGCTGTGCCCGCGGCATATTTTTGCCACACGGAGGTGCCTCGCAAAGTCTCGCGCCATTCCGAGTCCGGCGGACGAAGTTGGCCAGCCCCACCCCGCAAGGCTATAGCCCACCCGTTTTTGTGGCCTTCTCTGCTGGACGAACTTGGCGCCCCGGCCTTCGGGCGGGTATTTTTGGGTGTGGCTGTGTCCGCAGCCTATTTTTGGCACACGGAGGCGCCTCGTAAAGTCTCGCGCCATTCCGAGTCCGGCGGACGAAGTTGGCCAGCCCCACCCCCCAAGGCTATAGCCCACCCGTTTTTGTGGCCTTTTTCCGCTGGACGAACTTGGCGCCCCGGCCTTCGGGCGGGTATTTTTGGGCGCGGCTGTGCCCGCGGCATATTTTTGCCACACGGAGGTGCCTCGCAAAGTCTCGCGCCATTCCGAGTCCGGCGGACGAAGTTGGCCAGCCCCACCCCCCAAGGCTATAGCCCACCCGTTTTTGTGGCCTTTTTCCGCTGGACGAACTTGGCGCCCCGGCCTTCTGGCGGGTAATTTTGGGCGCGGCTGTGCCTGCGGCCTATTTTTGGCACACAGAGGCGCCTCGCAAAGTCTCGCGCCATTCTGAGTCCGGCGGACGAAGTTGGCCAGCCCCACCCCCCAATGCTATAGCCCACCCGTTTTTGTGGCCTTTTTCCGCTGGACGAACTTGGCGCCCCGGCCTTCGGGCGGGTATTTTTCGGCGCGGCTGTGTCCGCGCCCTATTTTTCGCCCACGGAGGCGCCTCGCAAAGTCTCGCGCCATTCCGAGTCCGGCGGACGAAGTTGGCCAGCCCCACCCCCCAAGGCTATAGCCCACCCGTTTTTGTGGCCTTTTTCCGCTGGACGAACTTGGCGCCCCGGCCTTCGGGTGAGTATTTTTCGGCGCGGCTGTGCCCGCGGCATATTTTTGGCACACGGAGGCACCTCGCAAAGTCTCGCGCCATTCCGAGTCCGGCGGACAAAGTTGGCCAGCCCCACCCCCCAAGGCTATAGCCCACCCGTTTTTGTGGCCTTTTTCCGCTGGACGAACTTAGCGCCCCGGCCTTCGGGCGGGTATTTTTGGGCGCGGCTGTGCCCGCGGCCTATTTTTGGCCCACGTATGCGCCTCGCAAAGTCTCGCGCCATTCTGAGTCCAGCGGACGAAGTTGGCCAGCCCCACCCCCCAAGGCTATAGCCCACCCGTTTTTGTGGCCTTTTACCGCTGGACGAACTTGGCGCCCCGGCCTTCGGGCGGGTATTTTTGGGCGCGGCCGTGCCCGCGGCCTATTTTTGGCACACGGAGGTGCCTCGCAAAGTCTCGCGCCATTCCGAGTCTGGCGGACGAAGTTGGCCAGCCCCACCCCCCAAGGCTATAGCCCACCCGTTTTTGTGGCCTTTTTCCGCTGGACGGACTTGGCGCCCCGACCTTCGGGCGGGTATTTTTGGGCGCGGCTGTGCCCACGGCCTATTTTTGGCACACGGAGGCGCCTCGCAAAGTCTCGCGCCATTCCGAGTCCGGCGGACGAAGTTGGCCAGCCCCACCCCCCTAGGCTATAGCCAACCCGTTTTTGTGGCCTTTTTCCGCTGGACGAACTTGGCGCCCTGGCCTTCGGGCGGGTATTTTTGGGCGCGGCTGTGCCCGCGGCCTATTTTTGGAACACGGAGGCGCCTCGTAAAGTCTCGCGCCATTCCGAGTCCGGCGGACGAAGTTGGCCAGCCCCCCCCCCCCAAGGCTATAGCCCACCCGTTTTTGTGGCCTTCTCTGCTGGACGAACTTGGCGCCCCGGCCTTCGGGCGGGTATTTTTGGGCGCGGCTGTGCCCGCGGCCTATTTTTGGCACACGGAGGCGCCTCGCAAAGTCTCGCGCAATTCCGAGTCCGGCGGACGAAGTTGGCCAGCCCCACCCCCCAAGGCTATAGCCCACCCGTTTTTGTGGCCTTTTACCGCTGGACGAACTTGGCGCCCCGGCCTTCGGGCGGGTATTTTTGGCACACGGAGGCGCCTCGCAAAGTCTCGCGCCATTCCGAGTCCGGCGGACGAAGTTGGCCAGCCCCACCCCCCAAGGCTATAGCCCACCCGTTTTTGTGGCCTTTTACCGCTGGACGAACTTGGCGCCCCGGCCTTTAGGCGGGTATTTTTGGGCGCGGCTGTGCCCGCGGCCTATTTTTGGCACACGGAGGCGCCTCGCAAAGTCTCGCGCCATTCCGAGTCCGGCGGACGAAGTTGGCCAGCCCCAGCCCCCAAGGCTATAGCCCACCCGTTTTTGTGGCCTTTTTCCGCTGGACGAACTTGGCGCCCCGGCCTTCGGGTGGGTATTTTTGGGCGCGGCTGTGCCCGCGGCCTATTTTTGGCACACGGAGGCGCCTCGCAAAGTCTCGCGCCATTCCGAGTCCGGCGGACGAAGTTGGCCTGCCACACCCCCCAAGGCTATAGCCCACCCGTTTTTGTGGCCTTTTTCCGCTGGACGAACTTGGCGCCCCGGCCTTCGGGCGGGTATTTTTGGGCACGGTTGCGGCCGCGGCCTATTTTTGGTACACGGAGGGGCCTCCCAAAGTCTCGCGCCATTCCGAGTCCGGCGGACGAAGTTGGCCCGCCCCAGCCCTCAAGGCTATAGCCCACCCGTTTTTGTGGCCTTTTTCCGCTGGACGAACTTGGCGCCCCGGCCTTCGGGCGGGTATTTTTGGGCGCGGCTGTGCCCGCGGCCTATTTTTGGCACACGGAGGTGCCTCCCAAAGTCTCGCGCCATTCCGAGTCCGGCGGACGAAGTTGGCCAGCCCCACCCCCCAATGCTATAGCCCACCCGTTTTTGTGGCCGTCTCCGCTGGACGAACTTGGCGCCCCGGCCTTCGGGCGGGTATTTTTGGGCGCGGCTGTGCGCGCCGCCTATTTTTGTCACACGGAGGTGCCTCGCAAAGTCTCGCGCCATTCCGAGTCCGGCGGACGAAGTTGGCCAGCCCCACCCCCCAAGGCTATAGCCCACCCGTTTTTGTGGCCTTTTTCCGCTGGACGAACTTGGCGCCCCGGCCTTCGGGCCGGTATTTTTGGGCGCGGCTGCGCCCGCGGCCTATTTTTGGCACACGGAGGGGCCTCCCAAAGTCTCGCGCCATTCCGAGTCCGGCGGACGAAGTTGGCCCGCCCCATCCCGCAGGGCTATAGCCCACCCGTTTTTGTGGCCTTTTTCCGCTGGACGAACTTGGCGCCCCGGCCTTCGGGTGGGTATTTTTGGGAGCGGCTGTGTCCGCGGCCTATTTTTGGCACACGGAGGCGCCTCGCAAAGTCTCGCGCCATTCCGAGTCCGGCGGACGAAGTTGGCCAGCCCCACCCCCCAAGGCTATAGCCCACCCGTTTTTGTGGCCTTTTTCCGCTGGACGAACTTGGCGCCCCGGCCTTTAGGCGGGTATTTTTGGGCGCGGCTGTGCCCGCGGCCTATTTTTGGCACACGGAGGCGCCTCGCAAAGTCTCGCGCCATTCCGAGTCCGGCGGACGAAGTTGGCCAGCCCCAGCCCCCAAGGCTATAGCCCACCCGTTTTTGTGGCCTTTTTCCGCTGGACGAACTTGGCGCCCCGGCCTTCGGGCGGGTATTTTTGGGCGCGGCTGTGCCCGCGGCCTAGCCCCACAGCACACGGAGGTGCCTCGCAAAGTCTCGCGCCATTCCGAGTCCGGCGGACGAAGTTGGCCTGCCACACCCCCCAAGGCTATAGCCCACCCGTTTTTGTGGCCTTTTTCCGCTGGACGAACTTGGCGCCCCGGCCTTCGGGCGGGTATTTTTGGGCGCGGTTGCGGCCGCGGCCTATTTTTGGCACACGGAGGGGCCTCCCAAAGTCTCGCGCCATTCCGAGTCCGGCGGACGAAGTTGGCCCGCCCCACCCCTCAAGGCTATAGCCCACCCGTTTTTGTGGCCTTTTTCCGCTGGACGAACTTGGCGCCCCGGCCTTCGGGCGGGTATTTTTGGGCGCGGCTGTGCCCGCGGCCTATTTTTGGCACACGGAGGTGCCTCCCAAAGTCTCGCGCCATTCCGAGTCCGGCGGACGAAGTTGGCCAGCCCCACCCCCCAATGCTATAGCCCACCCGTTTTTGTGGCCGTCTCCGCTGGACGAACTTGGCGCCCCGGCCTTCGGGCGGGTATTTTTGGGCGCGGCTGTGCGCGCCGCCTATTTTTGTCACACGGAGGTGCCTCGCAAAGTCTCGCGCCATTCCGAGTCCGGCGGACGAAGTTGGCCAGCCCCACCCCCCAAGGCTATAGCCCACCCGTTTTTGTGGCCTTTTTCCGCTGGACGAACTTGGCGCCCCGGCCTTCGGGCCGGTATTTTTGGGCGCGGCTGCGCCCGCGGCCTATTTTTGGCACACGGAGGGGCCTCCCAAAGTCTCGCGCCATTCCGAGTCCGGCGGACGAAGTTGGCCCGCCCCATCCCGCAGGGCTATAGCCCACCCGTTTTTGTGGCCTTTTTCCGCTGGACGAACTTGGCGCCCCGGCCTTCGGGTGGGTATTTTTGGGCGCGGCTGTGCCCGCGGCCTATTTTTGGCACACGGAGGCGCCTCGCAAAGTCTCGCGCCATTCCGAGTCCGGCGGACGAAGTTGGCCAGCCCCACCCCCCAAGGCTATAGCCCACCCGTTTTTGTGGCCTTTTTCCGCTGGACGAACTTGGCGCCCCGGCCTTCGGGCGGGTATTTTTGGACGCGGCTGCGCCCGTGGCCTATTTTTGGCACACGGAGGGGCCTCCCAAAGTCTCGCGCCATTCCGAGTCCGGCGGACGAAGTTAGCCCGCCCCACCCCTCAAGGCTATAGCCCACCCGTTTTTGTGGCCTTTTTCCGCTGGACGAACTTGGCGCCCCGGCCTTCGGGCGGGTATTTTTGGGCGCGGCTGTGCCCGCGGCCTATTTTTGGCACACGGAGGCGCCTCGCAAAGTCTCGCGCCATTCCGAGTCCGGCGGACGAAGTTGGCCAGCCCCACCCCCCAAGGCTATAGCCCACCCGTTTTTGGGGCCGTCTCCGCTGGACGAACTTGGCGCCCCGGCCTTCGGGCTGGTATTTTTGGGCGCGGCTGTGCCCGCGGCCTATTTTTGGCACACGGAGGCGCCTCGCAAAGTCTCGCGCCATTCCGAGTCCGGCGGACGAAGTTGGCCAGCCGCACCCCCCAAGGCTATAGCCCACCCGTTTTTGTGGCCTTTTTCCGTTGGACGAACTTGGCGCCCCGGCCTTCGGGCGGGTATTTTTGGACGCGGCTGCGCCCGTGGCCTATTTTTCCGTGGCCTCCCAAAGTCTCGCGCCATTCCGAGTCCGGCGGACGAAGTTAGCCCGCCCCACCCCTCAAGGCTATAGCCCACCTGTTTTTGTGGCCTTTTTCCGCTGGACGAACTTGGCGCCCCGGCCTTCGGGCGGGTATTTTTGGGCGCGGCTGTGCCCGCGGCCTATTTTTGGCACACGGAGGTGCCTCACAAACGCTCGCGCCATTCCGAGTCCGGCGGACGAAGTTGGCCAGCCCCACCCCCCAAGGCTATAGCCCACCCGTTTTTGGGGCCGTCTCCGCTGGACGAACTTGGCGCCCCGGCCTTCGGGCTGGTATTTTTGGGCGCGGCTGTGCCCGCGGCCTATTTTTGGCACACGGAGGCGCCTCGCAAAGTCTCGCGCCATTCCGAGTCCGGCGGACGAAGTTGGCCAGCCCCACCCCCCAAGGCTATAGCCCACCCGTTTTTGTGGCCGTCTCCGCTGGACGAACTTGGTGCCCCGGCCTTCGGGCGGGTATTTTTGGGCGCGGCTGTGCCCGCGGCCTATTTTTGGAACACGGAGGTGGCTCGCAAAGTCTCGCGCCATTCCGAGTCCGGCGGACGAAGTTGGCCAGCCCCACCCCCCAAGGCTATAGCCCACCCGTTTTTGTGGCCGTCTCCGCTGGACGAACTTGGCGCCCCGGCCTTCGGGCGGGTATTTTTGGGCGCGGCTGTGCCTGCGGCCTATTTTTGGCACACGGAGGCGCCTCGCAAAGTTTCGCGCTATTCCGAGTCCGGCGGACGAAGTTGGCCAGCCCGACCCCCCAAGGCTATAGCCCACCCGTTTTTGTGGCCTTTTTCCGCTGGACGAACTTGGCGCCCCGGCCTTTCGGCGGGTATTTTTGGGCGCGGCTGTGCCCGTGGCCTATTTTTGGCACGCGGAGGCGCCTCGCAAAGCCTCGCGCCATTCCGAGTCCGGCGGACGAAGTTGGCCAGCCCCACCCCCCAAGGCTATAGCCCACCCGTTTTTGTGGCCTTTTACCGCTGGACGAACTTGGCGCCCCGGCCTTCGGGCGGGTATTTTTGGACGCGGCTGTGACCGCGGCCTATTTTTGGCACACGGAGGAGCCTCGCAAAGTCTCGCGCCATTCCGAGTCCGGCGGACGAAGTTGCCCAGCCCCACCACCCAAGGCTATAGGCCACCCGTTTTTGTAGCCTTTTTCCACTGGACAAAATTGGTGCCCCGGCCTTCGGGTGGGTATTTTTAGGCGCGGCTGTGCCCGCGGCCTATTTTTGGCACACGGAGGAGCCTCCCAAAGTCTCGCGCCATTCCGAGTCCGGCGGACGAAGTTGGCCAGCCCCACCCCCCAAGGCTATAGCCCACCCGTTTTTGTGGCCTTTTTCCGCTGGACGAACATGGCGCCCCGGCCTTTGGCGGGTATTTTTGGGCGCGGCTGTGCGCGCGGCCTATTTTTGGCACACGGAGGCGCCTCGCAAAGTCTCGCGCCATTCCGAGTCCGGCGGACGAAGTTGGCCCGCCCCACCCCCCAAGGCTATAGCCCACCCGTTTTTGTGGCCTTTTTCCGCTGGACGAACTTGGCGCCCCGGCCTTCGGGCGGGTATTTTTGGGCGCGGCTGTGCCCGCGGCCTATTTTTGGCACACGAAGGTGCCTCCCAAAGTCTCGCGCCATTCCTAGTCCGGCGGACGAAGTTGGCCAGCCCCACCCCCCAATGCTATAGCCCACCCGTTTTTGTGGCCGTCTCCGCTGGACGAACTTGGCGCCCCGGCCTTCGGGCGGGTATTTATGGGCGCGGCCGTGCCCGCTGCCTATTTTTGGCACACGGAGGCGCCTCGCAAAGTCTCGCGCCATTCCGAGTCCGGCGGACGAAGTTGGCCAGCCCCACCCCCCAAGGCTATAGCCCACCCGTTTTTGTGGCCTTTTTCCGCTGGACGAACTTTGCGCCCCGGCCTTCGGGCGGGTATTTTTGGGCGCGGCTGTGCCCGCGGCCTATTTTTGGCACACGGAGGCGCCTCACAAAGTCTCGCGCCATTCCGAGTCCGGCGGACGAAGTTGGCCAGCCCCACCCCCCAAGGCTATAGCCCACCCGTTTTTGTGGTCTTTTTCCGCTGGACGAACTTGGCGCCCCGGCCTTCGGGCGGGTATTTTTGGGCGCGGCTGTGCCCAGGGCCTATTTTTAGCACACGGAGGTGCCTCGCAAAGTCTCGCGCCATTCCGAGTCCGGCGGACGAAGTTGGCCAGCCCCACCCCCCAAGGCTATAGCCCACCCGTTTTTGTGGCCTTTTTCCGCTGGACGAACTTGGCGCCCCGGCCTTCGGGTGGGTATTTTTGGGTGTGGCTGTGCCCGCAGCCTATTTTTGGCACACGGAGGCGCCTCGCAAAGTCTCGCGCCATTCCGAGTCCGGCGGACGAAGTTGGCCAGCCCCACCCCCCAAGGCTATAGCCCACCCGTTTTTGTGGCCTTTTTCCGCTGGACGAACTTGGTGCCCCGGCCTTCGGGCGGGTATTTTTGGGCGCGGCTATGCCCGCGGCCTATTTTTGGCAAACGTAGGCGCCTCGCAAAGTCTCACGCCATTCCGAGTCCGGCGGACGAAGTTGACCAGCCCCACCCCCCAAGGCTATAGCCCACCTGTTATTGTGGCCTTTTTCCGCTGGACGAACTTGGCGCCCCGGCCTTCGGGCGGGTATTTTTGGGCGCGGCTGTTCCCGCGGCCTATTTTTGTCACACGGAGGTGCCTCGGAAAGTCTCGCGCCATTCCGAGTCCGGCGGACGAAGTTGGCCAGCCCCACCCCCCAAGGCTATAGCCCACCTGTTTTTGTGGCCTTTTTCCGCTGGACGAAACTGTTAGCCCGGCCTTCGGGCGGGTATTTTTGGTCGCGGCTGTGCCCGCGGCCTATTTTTAGCACACGGAGGTGCTTCGCAAAGTCTCGCGCCATTCCGAGTCCGGCGGACGAAGTTGGCCAGCCCGACCCCCCAAGGCTATAGCCCACCCGTTTTTGTGGCCTTTTTCCGCTGGACGAACTTGGCGCCCCGGCCTTCGGGTGGGTATTTTTGGGTGTGGCTGTGCCCGCAGCCTATTTTTGGCACACGGAGGCGCCTCGCAAAGTCTCGCGCCATTCCGAGTCCGGCGGACGAAGTTGGCCAGCCCCACCCCCCAAGGCTATAGCCCACCCGTTTTTGTGGCCTTTTTCCGCTGGACGAACTTGGTGCCCCGGCCTTCGGGCGGGTATTTTTGGGCGCGGCTATGCCCGCGGCCTATTTTTGGCAAACGTAGGCGCCTCGCAAAGTCTCGCGCCATTCCGAGTCCTGCGGACGAAGTTGACCAGCCCCACCCCCCAAGGCTATAGCCCACCTGTTATTGTGGCCTTTTTCCGCTGGACGAACTTGGCGCCCCGGCCTTCGGGCGGGTATTTTTGGGCGCGGCTGTTCCCGCGGCCAATTTTTGTCACACGGAGGCGCCTCGGAAAGTCTCGCGCCATTCCGAGTCCGGCGGACGAAGTTGGCCAGCCCCACCCCCCAAGGCTATAGCCCACCCTTTTTTGTGGGCTTTTTCCGCTGGTCGAACTTGGCGCCCCGGCCTTAGGGCGGGTATTTTTGGGTGTGTCTGTGCCTGCGGCCTATTTTTGGCACGCGGTGGCGCCTCGCAAAGTCTCGCGCCATTCCGATTCCGGCGGACGAAGTTGGCCAGCCCCACCCCCCAAGGCTATAGCCCACCTGTTTTTGTGGCCTTTTTCCGCTGGACGAAACTGTCAGCCCGGCCTTCGGGCGGGTATTTTTGGTCGCGGCTGTGCCCGCGGCCTATTTTTGGCACACGGAGGCGCCTCGCAAAGTCTCGCGCCATTTCGAGTCCGGCGGACGAAGTTGGCCAGCCCCACCCCCCAAGGCTATAGCCCACCCTTTTTTGTGGCCTTTTTCCGCTGGTCGAACTTGGCGCCCCGGCCTTAGGGCGGGTATTTTTGGGTGTGTCTATGCCTGCGGCCTATTTTTGGCACGCGGTGGCGCCTCGCAAAGTCTCGCGCCATTCCGAGTCCGGCGGACGAAGTTGGCCAGCCCCACCCCCCAAGGCTATAGCCCACCCGTTTTTGTGGCCTTTTTCCGCTGGACGAAACTGTCAGCCCGGCCTTCGGGCGGGTATTTTTGGGCGCGGCTGTGCCCGCGGCCTATTTTTGGCACACGGAGGCACCTCGCAAAGTCTCGCGCCATTTCGAGTCCGGCGGACGAAGTTGGCCAGCCCCACCCCCCAAGGCTATAGCCCACCCGTTTTTATGGCCTTTTTCCGCTGGATGAACTTGGCGCCCCGGCCTTGGGGCGGGTATTTTTGGGCGCGGCTGTGCCCGCGGCCTATTTTTGGCACACGGAGGTGCCTCGCAAAGTCTCGCGCCATTCCGAGTCCGGCGGACAAAGTTGGCCAGCCCCACCCCCCAAGGCTATAGCCCACCCGTTTTTTTGGCCTTTTTCCGCTGGACGAACTTGGCGCCCCGGCCTTCGGGCGGGTATTTTTGGGCGCGGCTGTGACCGCGGCCGATTTTTGGCACACGGAGGCGCCTCGCAAAGTCTCGCGCCATTCCGAGTCCGGCGGACGAAGTTGGCCAGCCCCACCCCCCAAGGCTATAGCCCACCCGTTTTTGTGGCCTTTTTCCGCTGGACGAAACTGTCAGCCCGGCCTTCGGGCGGGTATTTTTGGGCGCGGCTGTGCCCGCGGCCTATTTTTGGCACACGGAGGCGCCTCGCAAAGTCTCGCGCCATTTCGAGTCCGGCGGACGAAGTTGGCCAGCCCCACCCCCCAAGGCTATAGCCCACCCGTTTTTATGGCCTTTTTCCGCTGGACGAACTTGGCGCCCCGGCCTTGGGGCGGGTATTTTTGGGCGCGGCTGTGCCCGCGGCCTATTTTTGGCACACGGAGGAGCCTCGCAAAGTCTCGCGCCATTCCGAGTCCGGCGGACAAAGTTGGCCAGCCCCACCCCCCAAGGCTATAGCCCACCCGTTTTTTTGGCCTTTTTCCGCTGGACGAACTTGGCGCCCCGGCCTTCGGGCGGGTATTTTTGGGCGCGGCTGTGCCCGCGGCCTATTTTTGGTACACGGAGGTGCCTCGCAAAGTCTCGCGCCATTCCGAGTCCGGCGGACGAAGTTGGCCAGCCCCACCCCCCAAGGCTATAGCCCACCCGTTTTTGTGGCCTTTTTCCGCTGGACGAACTTGGCGCCCCGGCCTTCGGGCGGGTATTTTTTGGCGCGGCTGTGCCCGCGGCCTATTTTTGGCACACGGAGGTGCCTCGCAAAGTCTCGCGCCATTCCGAGTCCGGCGGACGAAGTTGGCCAGCCCCACCCCCCAAGGCTATAACCCACCCGTTTTTGTGGACTTTTTCCGCTGGACGAAACTGTCAGCCCGGCCTTCGGGCGGGTATTTTTGGGCGCGGCTGTGCCCGCGGCCTATTTTTGGCACACGGAGGCGCCTCGCAAAGTCCCGCGCCATTCCGAGTCCGGCGGACGAAGTTGGCCAGCCCCACCCCCCAAGGCTATAGCCCAACCGTTTTTGTGGCCTTTTTCCGCTGGACGAACTAGGCGACCCGGCCTTCGGGCGGGTATTTTTGGGCGCGGCTGTGCCCGCGGCCTATTTTTGGCACACGGAGGTGCCTCGCAAAGTCTCGCGCCATTCTGAGTCCGGCGGACTAAGTTGGCCAGCCCCACCCCCCACGGCTATAGCCCACCCGTTTTTGTGGCCTTTTTCCGCTGGACGAACTTGGCGCTCCGGCCTTCGGGTGGGTTTTTTTGGGCGCGGCTGTGCCTGCCGCCTATTTTTGGCACACGGAGGTGCCTCGCAAAGTCTCGCGCCATTCCGAGTCCGGCGGACGAAGTTGGCCAGCCCCACCCCCCAAGGCTATAGCCCACCCGTTTTTTTGGCCTTTTTCCGCTGGACGAACTTGGCGCCCCGGCCTTTGGGCGGGTATTTTTTGGAGGCGCGGCTGTGCCCACCCACCCCCAAGGCCTATTTTTGGCACACGGAGGCGCCTCGCAAAGTCTCGCGCCATTCCAAGTCTGGCGGACGAAGATGGCCAGCCCCACCCCCCAAGGCTATAGCCCACCCGTTCTTGTGGCCTTTTTCCGCTGGACGAACTTGGCGCCCCGGCCTTCGGGCGGGTATTTTTGGGCGTGCCTGTGCCCACGGCCTATTTTTGGCACACGGAGGCGCCTCGCAAAGTCCCGAGCCATTCCGAGTCCGGCGGACCAGTTGGCCAGCCCCACCCCCAAGGCTATAGCCCACCCGTTTTGTGGCCTTTGTCGCTGGACGAACTAGGCGACCCGGCCTTCGGGCGGGTATTTTTCGGCGTGGCTGTGCCTGCGGCCTATTTTTGGCACACGGAGGTGCCTCGCAAAGTCTCGCGCCATTCTGAGTCCCGGCGGACTAAGTTGCCAGCCCCACCCCCCACGGCTATAGCCCACCCGTTTTTGTGGCCTTTTTCCGCTGGACGAACTGGCGCTCCGGCCTTCGGGTGGGTATTTTTGGGCGCGGCTGTGCCTGCCGCCCTAGTTTTGCACACGGAGGTGCCTCAAAGTCTCGCGCCATTCCGAGTCCGCGGGCGGACGAAGTTGGCCAGCCCCACCCCCAAGGCTATAGCCCACCCGTTTTTTTGGCCTTTTTCCGCTGGACGAACTTGGCGCCCCGGCCTTTGGGCGGGTATTTTTGGGCGCGGCTGTGCCCGCGGCCTATTTTTGGCACACGGAGGCGCCTCACAAAGTCTCACGCCATTCCAAGTCTGGCGGACGAAGATGGCCAGCCCCACCCCCCAAGGCTATAGCCCACCCGTTTTTGTGGCCTTTTTCCGCTGGACGAACTTGGCGCCCCGGCCTTCGGGCGGGTATTTTTGGGCGTGCCTGTGCCCACGGCCTATTTTTGGCACACGGAGGCGCCTCGCAAAGTCCCGAGCCATTCCGAGTCCGGCGGACGAAGTTGGCCAGCCCCACCCCCCAAGGCTATAGCCCAACCGTTTTTGTGGCCTTTTTCCGCTGGACGAACTAGGCGACCCGGCCTTCGGGCGGGTATTTTTGGGCGCGGCTGTGCCCGCGGCCTATTTTTGGCACACGGAGGTGCCTCGCAAAGTCTCGCGCCATTCTGAGTCCGGCGGACTAAGTTGGCCAGCCCCACCCCCCAAGGCTATAGCCCACCCGTTTTTGTGGCCTTTTTCCGCTGGACGAACTTGGCGCCCCGGCCTTCGGGTGGGTTTTTTTGGGCGCGGCTGTGCCCGCCGCCTATTTTTGGCACACGGAGGTGCCTCGCAAAGTCTCGCGCCATTCCGAGTCCGGCGGACGAAGTTGGCCAGCCCCACCCCCCAAGGCTATAGCCCACCCGTTTTTTTGGCCTTTTTCCGCTGGACGAACTTGGCGCCCCGGCCTTTGGGCGGGTATTTTTGGGCGCGGCTGTGCCCGCGGCCTATTTTTGGCACACGGAGGCGCCTCGCAAAGTCTCGCGCCATTCCAAGTCTGGCGGACGAAGATGGCCAGCCCCACCCCCCAAGGCTATAGCCCACCCGTTTTTGTGGCCTTTTTCCGCTGGACGAACTAGGCGACCCGGCCTTCGGGCGGGTATTTTTGGGCGCGGCTGTGCCCGCGGCCTATTTTTGGCACATGGAGGTGCCTCGCAAAGTCTCGCGCCATTCTGAGTCCGGCGGACTAAGTTGGCCAGCCCCACCCCCCACGGCTATAGCCCACCCGTTTTTGTGGCCTTTTTCCGCTGGACGAACTTGGCGCTCCGGCCTTCGGGTGGGTTTTTTTGGGCGCGGCTGTGCCCGCCGCCTATTTTTGGCACACGGAGGTGCCTCGCAAAGTCTCGCGCCATTCCGAGTCCGCGGGCGGGACGGAAGTAGGCCAGCCCCACCCCCAAGGCTATAGCCCACCCGTTTTTTGGCCTTTTTCCGCTGGTCGAACTTGGCGCCCGGACTTTGGGCGGGGTATTTTGGGCGGCTGTGCCAACCCCTGGCCTATTTTTGGCACACGGAGGCGCCTCGCAAAGTCTCGCGCCATTCCAAGTCTGGCGGACGAAGATGGCCAGCCCCACCCCCCAAGGCTATAGCCCACCCGTTTTTGTGGCCTTTTTCCGCTGGACGAACTTGGCGCCCCGGCCTTCGGGCGGGTATTTTTGGGCGTGCCTGTGCCCGCGGCCTATTTTTGGTACACGGAGGCGCCTCGCAAAGTCTCGCGCCATTCCGAGTCCGGCGGACGAAGTTGGCCAGCCCCACCCCCCAAGGCTATAGCCCACCCGTTTTTGTGGCCTTTTTCCGCTGGACGAACTTGGCGCCCCGGCCTTCGGGCGGGTATTTTTGGGCGCGGCTGTGCCCGCGGCCTATTTTTGGCCCACGGAGGCGCCTCGCAAAGTCTCGCGCCATTCCAAGTCTGGCGGACGAAGATGGCCAGCCCCACCCCCCAAGGCTATAGCCCACCCGTTTTTGTGGCCTTTTTCCGCTGGACGAACTTGGCGCCCCGGCCTTCGGGCGGGTATTTTTGGGCGTGGCTGTGCCCGCGGCCTATTTTTGGTACACGGAGGCGCCTCGCAAAGTCTCGCGCCATTCCGAGTCCGGCGGACGAAGTTGGCCAGCCCCACCCCCCAAGGCTATAGCCCACCCGTTTTTGTGGCCTTTTTCCGCTGGACGAACTTGGCGCCCCGGCCTTCGGGCGGGTATTTTTGGGCGCGGCTGTGCCCTCGGCCTATTTTTGGCACACGGAGGCACCTCGCAGAGTCTCGCGCCATTCCGAGTCCGGCGGACGAAGCTGGCCAGCCCCACCCCCCAAGGCTATAGCCCACCCGTTTTTGTGGCCTTTTTCCGCTGGACGAACTTGGCGCCCCGGCCTTCGGGCGGGTATTTTTGGGCGCGGCAGTGGCCGTGGCCTATTTTTGGCACACGGAGGTGCCTCGCACAGTCTCGCACCATTCCGAGTCCGGCAGACGAAGTTGGCCAGCCCCACCCCCCAAGGCTATAGCCCACCCGTTTTTGTGGCCTTTTTCCGCTGGACGAACTTGGCGCCCCGGCCTTCGGGCGGGTATTTTTGGGCGCGGCTGTGCCCTCGGCCTATTTTTGGCACACGGAGGCACCTCGCAGAGTCTCGCGCCATTCCGAGTCCGGCGGACGAAGTTGGCCAGCCCCACCCCCCAAGGCTATAGCCCACCCGTTTTTGTGGCCTTTTTCCGCTGGACGAACTTGGCGCCCCGGCCTTCGGGCGGGTATTTTTGGACGCGGCAGTGGCCGTGGCCTATTTTTGGCACACGGAGGTGCCTCGCACAGTCTCGCGCCATTCCGAGTCCGGCAGACGAAGTTGGCCAGCCCCACCCCCCAAGGCTATAGCCCACCCGTTTTTGTGGCCTTTTTCCGCTGGACGAACTTGGCGCCCCGGCCTTCGGGCGGGTATTTTTGGGCGCGGCTGTGCCCGCGGCCTATTTCTGGCACACGGAGGTGCCTCGCAAAGTCTCGCGCCATTCCGAGTCCGGCGGACGAAGTTGGCCAGCCCCACCCCCCAAGGCTATAGCCCACCCGTTTTTGTGGCCTTTTTCCGCTGGACGAACTTGGCGCCCCGGCCTTCGGGCTGGTATTTTTGGGCGCGGATGTGCCCGCGGCCTATTTTCGGCACACGGAGATGCCTCGCAAAGTCTCGCGCCATTCCGAGTCCGGCGGACGAAGTTGGCCAGCCCCACGCCCCAAGGCTATAGCCGACCCGTTTTTGTGGCCTTTTTCCGCTGGACGAACTTGGCGCCCGGCCTCGGGGGGGTATTTTTGGGCGCGGCTGTGCCCTCGGCCTATTTTTGGCACACGGAGGCACCTCGCAGAGTCTCGCGCCATTCCGAGTCCGGCGGACGAAGTTGGCCAGCCCCACCCCCCAAGGCTATAGCCCACCCGTTTTTGTGGCCTTTTTCCGCTGGACGAACTTGGCGCCCCGGCCTTCGGGCGGGTATTTTTGGACGCGGCAGTGGCCGTGGCCTATTTTTGGCACACGGAGGTGCCTCGCACAGTCTCGCACCATTCCGAGTCCGGCAGACGAAGTTGGCCAGCCCCACCCCCCAAGGCTATCGCCCACCCGTTTTTGTGGCCTTTTTCCGCTGGACGAACTTGGCGCCCCGGCCTTCGGGCGGGTATTTTTGGACGCGGCAGTGGCCGTGGCCTATTTTTGGCACACGGAGGTGCCTCGCACAGTCGCGCGCCATTCCGAGTCCGGCAGACGAAGTTGGCCAGCCCCACCCCCCAAGGCTATAGCCCACCCGTTTTTGTGGCCTTTTTCCGCAAGACGAACTTGGCGCCCCGGCCTTCGGGCGGGTATTTTTGGGCGCGGCTGTGCCCGCGGCCTATTTCTGGCACACGGAGGTGCCTCGTAAAGTCTCGCGCCATTCCGAGTCCGGCGGACGAAGTTGGCCAGCCCCACCCCCCAAGGCTATAGCCCACCCGTTTTTGTGGCCTTTTTCCGCTGGACGAACTTGGCGCCCCGGCCTTCGGGCTGGTATTTTTGGGCGCGGATGTGCCCGCGGCCTATTTTCGGCACACGGAGATGCCTCGCAAAGTCTCGCGCCATTCCGAGTCCGGCGGACGAAGTTGGCCAGCCCCACGCCCCAAGGCTATAGCCGACCCGTTTTTGTGGCCTTTTTCCGCTGGACGAACTTGGCGCCCCGGCCTTCGGGCGGGTATTTTTGGGCGCGGCTGTGCCCTCGGCCTATTTTTGGCACACGGAGGCACCTCGCAGAGTCTCGCGCCATTCCGAGTCCGGCGGACGAAGTTGGCCAGCCCCACCCCCCAAGGCTATAGCCCACCCGTTTTTGTGGCCTTTTTCCGCTGGACGAACTTGGCGCCCCGGCCTTCGGGCGGGTATTTTTGGACGCGGCAGTGGCCGTGCCTATTTTTGGCACACGGAGGTGCCTCGCACAGTCTCGCGCCATTCCGAGTCCGGCAGACGAAGTTGGCCAGCCCCACCCCCCAAGGCTATAGCCCACCCGTTTTTGTGGCCTTTTTCCGCTGGACGAACTTGGCGCCCCGGCCTTCGGGCGGGTATTTTTGGGCGCGGCTGTGCCCTCGGCCTATTTTTGGCACACGGAGGCACCTCGCAGAGTCTCGCGCCATTCCGAGTCCGGCGGACGAAGCTGGCCAGCCCCACCCCCCAAGGCTATAGCCCACCCGTTTTTGTGGCCTTTTTCCGCTGGACGAACTTGGCGCCCCGGCCTTCGGGCGGGTATTTTTGGGCGCGGCAGTGGCCGTGGCCTATTTTTGGCACACGGAGGTGCCTCGCACAGTCTCGCACCATTCCGAGTCCGGCAGACGAAGTTGGCCAGCCCCACCCCCCAAGGCTATAGCCCACCCGTTTTTGTGGCCTTTTTCCGCTGGACGAACTTGGCGCCCCGGCCTTCGGGCGGGTATTTTTGGGCGCGGCTGTGCCCTCGGCCTATTTTTGGCACACGGAGGCACCTCGCAGAGTCTCGCGCCATTCCGAGTCCGGCGGACGAAGTTGGCCAGCCCCACCCCCCAAGGCTATAGCCCACCCGTTTTTGTGGCCTTTTTCCGCTGGACGAACTTGGCGCCCCGGCCTTCGGGCGGGTATTTTTGGACGCGGCAGTGGCCGTGGCCTATTTTTGGCACACGGAGGTGCCTCGCACAGTCGCGCGCCATTCCGAGTCCGGCAGACGAAGTTGGCCAGCCCCACCCCCCAAGGCTATAGCCCACCCGTTTTTGTGGCCTTTTTCCGCTGGACGAACTTGGCGCCCCGGCCTTCGGGCGGGTATTTTTGGGCGCGGCTGTGCCCGCGGCCTATTTCTGGCACACGGAGGTGCGTCGTAAAGTCTCGCGCCATTCCGAGTCCGGCGGACGAAGTTGGCCAGCCCCACCCCCCAAGGCTATAGCCCACCCGATTTGGTGGCCTTTTTCCGCTGGACGAACTTGGCGCCCCGGCCTTCGGGCGGGTATTTTTGGGCGCGGCTGTGCCCACGGTCTATTTTTGGCACACGGAAGCGCCTCGCAAAGTCTCACGCCATTCCGAGTCCGGCGGACGAAGTTGGCCAGCCCCACCCCCCAAGGCTATAGCCCACCCGTTTTTGTGGCCTTTTTCCGCTGGACGAACTTGGCGCCCCGGCCTTCGGGCGGGTATTTTTGGGCGCGGCTATGACCTCGGCCTATTTTTGGCACACGGAGGCACCTCGCAGAGTCTCGCGCCATTCCGAGTCCGGCGGACGAAGTTGGCCAGCCCCACCCCCCAAGGCTATAGCCCACCCGTTTTTGTGGCCTTTTTCCGCTGGACGAACTTGGCGCCCCGGCCTTCGGGCGGGTATTTTTGGGCGCGGCAGTGGCCGTGGCCTATTTTTGGCACACGGAGGTGCCTCGCACAGTCTCGCTCCATTCCGAGTCCGGCAGACGAAGTTGGCCAGCCCCACCCCCCAAGGCTATAGCCCACCCGTTTTTGTGGCCTTTTTCCGCTGGACGAACTTGGCGCCCCGGCCTTCGGGCGGGTATTTTTGGACGCGGCAGTGGCCGTGGCCTATTTTTGGCACACGGAGGTGCCTCGCAAAGTCTCGCGCCATTCCGAGTCCGGCGGACGAAGTTGCCCAGCCCCACCCCCCAAGGCTATAGCCCACCCGTTTTTGTGGCCTTTATCCGCTGGACGAACTTGGCGCCCCGGCCTTCGGGCGGGTATTTTTGGGCGCGGCTGTGCCCGCGGTCTATTTTTGGCACACGGAAGCGCCTCGCAAAGTCTCACGCCATTCCGAGTCCGCCGGACGAAGTTGGCCAGCCCCACCCCCCAAGGCTATAGCCCACCCGTTTTTGTGGCCTTTTACCGCTGGACGAACTTGGCGCCCCGGCCTTCGGGCGGGTATTTTTGGACGCGGCTGTGCCCGCGGCCTATTTTTGGCACACGGAGGAGCCTCGCAAAGTCTCGCGCCATTCCGAGTCCGGCGGACGAAGTTGGCCAGCCCCAACCCCCAAGGCTATAGCCCACCCGTTTTTGTGGCCTTTTTCCGCTGGACGAACTTGGCGCCCCGGCCTTCGGGCGGGTATTTTTGGGCGCGGCTGTGCCCGCGGATTATTTTTGGCACACGGAGGCGCCTCGCAAAGTCTCGCGCCATTCCGAGTCCGGCGGACGAAGTTGGCCAGCCCCACCCCCCAAGGCTATAGCCCACCCGTTTTTGTGGCCTTTTTCCGCTGGACGAACTTGGCTCCCCGGCCTTCGGGCGGGTATTTTTGGGCGCGGCTGTGCCCGCGGCCTATTTTTGGTACACGGAGGTGCCTCGCAAAGTCTCGTACCATTCCGAGTCCGGCGAACGAAGTTGGCCAGCCCCACCCCCCAAGGCTATAGCCCACCCGTTTTTGTGGCCTTTTACCGCTGGACGAACTTGGCGCCCCGGCCTTCGGGCGGGTATTTTTGGTCGCGGCTGTGCCCGCGGCCTATTTTTGGTACACGGAGGCGCCTCGCAAAGTCTCGCGCCATTCCGAGTCCGGCGGACGAAGTTGGCCAGCCCCACCCCCCAAGGCTATAGCCCACCCGTTTTTGTGGCCTTTTACCGCTGGACGAACTTGGCGCCGCGGCCTTCGGGCGGGTATTTTTGGGCGCGGCTGTGACCACAGCCTATTTTTGGCACACGGAGGCGCCTCGCAAAGTCTCACGCCATTCCGAGTCCGGCGGACGAAGTTGGCCAGCCCCACCCCCCAAGGCTATATCCCACCCGTTTTTGTGGCCTTTTTCCGCTGGACGAACTTGGCGCCCCGGCCTTCGGGGGGGTATTTTTGGGCGCGGCTGTTCCCGCGGCCTATTTTTGGCACACGGAGGCGCCTCGCAATGTCTCGCGCCATTCCCAGTCCGGCGGACGAAGTTGGCCAGCCCCACCCCCCAAGGCTATAGCCCACCCGTTTTTGTGGCCTTTTTCCGCTGGACGAACTTGGCGCCCCGGCCTTCGGGCGGGTATTTTTGGGCGCGGCTGTGCCCGCGGCCTATTTTTGGCACACGGAGGCGCCTCGCAAAGTCTCGCGCCATTCCGAGTCCGGCGGACGAAGTTGGCGGGCCCCACCCCCCAAGGCTATAGCCCACCCGTTTTTGTGGCCTTTTTCCGCTGGACGAACTTGGCGCCCCGGCCTTCGGGCGGGTATTTTTGGGCGCGGCTGTGGCCGCGGCCTATTTTTGGCACACGGAGGTGCCTCGCAAAGTCTCGCACCATTCCGAGTCCGGCGGACGAAGTTGGCCAGCCCCACCCCCCAAGGCTATAGCCCACCCGTTTTTGTGGACTTTTTCCGCTGGACGAACTTGGCGCCCCAGCCTTCGAGCGGGTATTTTTGGGCGCGGCTGTGCCCGCGGCCTATTTTTGGCACATGGAGGCGCCTCGCAAAGTCTCGCGCCATTCCGAGTCCGGCGGACGAAGTTCGCCCGCCCCACCCCCCAAGGCTATAGCCCACCCATTTTTGTGGCCTTTTTCCGCTGGACGAACTTGGCACCCCGGCCTTCGGGCGGGTATTTTTGGGCGCGGCTGTGCCCGCGGCCTATTTTTGGCACACGGAGGCGCCTCGCAAAGTCTCGCGCCATTACGAGTCCGGCGGACGAAGTTGGCCAGCCCCACCCCCCAAGGCTATAGCCCACCCGTTTTTGTGCCCTTTTTCCGCTTGACGAACTTGGTGCCCCGGCATTCGGGCGGGTATTTTTGGGTTCAGCTGTGCCCGCGGCCTATTTTTCGCACACGGAGGCGCCTCCCAAAGTCTCGCGCCATTCCGAGTCCGGCGGACGAAGTTGGCCAGCCCCACCCCCCAAGGCTATAGCCCACCCGTTTTTGTGGCCTTTTACCGCTGGACGCACATGGCGCCCCGGCCTTCGGGCGGGTATTTTTGGGCGCGGCTGTGCCCGCGGCCTAATTTTGGCACACGGAGGCGCTTCGCAAAGTCTCGCGCCATTCCGAGTCCGGCGGACGAAGTTGGCCAGCCCCACCCCCCAAGGCTATAGCCCACCCGTTTTTGTGGCCTTTTTCCGCTGGACGAACTTGGCGCCCCGGCCTTCGGGCGGGTATTTTTGGGCGCGGCTGTGCCCGTGGCCTATTTTTGGGACACGGAGGGGCCTCGCAAAGTCTCGGGCCATTCCGAGTCCGGCGGACGAAGTTGGCCAGCCCCCCCCCCCAAGGCTATAGCCCACCCGTTTTTGTGGCCTTTTTCCGCTGGACGAACTTGGCGCCCCGGCCTTCGGGCGGGTATTTTTGGGCGCGGCTGTGCCCGCGGCCTATTTTTGGCACACGGAGGCGCCTCGCAAAGTCTCGCGCCATTCCGAGCCCGGCGGACGAAGTTGGCCGGCCCCACCCCCCAAGGCTATAGCCCACCCGTTTTTGTGGCCTTTTTCCGCTGGACGAACTTGGCGCCCCGGCCTTCGGGCGGGTATTTTTGGCCGCGGCTGTGCCCGTGGCCTATTTTTGGGACACGGAGGGGCGTCGCAAAGTCTCGGGCCATTCTGAGTCCGGCGGACGAAGTTGGCCAGCCCCACCCCCCAAGGCTATAGCCCACCCGTTTTTGTGGCCTTTTTCCGCTGGACGAACTTGGCGCCCCGGCCTTCGGGCGGGTATTTTTGGGCGCGGCCGTGCCCGCGGCCTATTTTTGGCACACGGAGGTGCCTCGCAATGTCTCGCGCCATTCCGATTCCGGCGGACGAAGTTGGCCAGCCCCACCCCCCAAGGCTATAGCCCACCCGTTTTTGTGGCCTTCTCCGCTGGACGAACTTGGCGCCCCGGCCTTCGGGCGGGTATTTTTGGACGCGGCTGTGCCCACGGCCTATTTTTGGCACACGGAGGCGCCTCGCAAAGTCTTGCACTATTCCGAGTCCGGCGGACGAAGTTGGCCAGGCCGACCCCCCAAGGCTATAGCCCACCCGTTTTTGTGGCCTTCTCCGCTGGACGAACTTGGCGCCCCGGCCTTCGGGCGGGTATTTTTGGGCGCGGCTGTGCCCACGGCCTATTTTTGGCACACGGAGGCGCCTCGCAAAGTCTCGCGCCATTCCGAGTCCGGCGGACGAAGTCGGCCGGCCCCAACCCCCAAGGCTATAGCCCACCCGTTTTTGTGGCCTTTTTCCGCTGGACGAACTTGGCGCCCCGGCCTTCGGGCGGGTATTTTTGGGCGCGGCTGTGCCCGTGGCCTATTTTTGGGACACGGAGGGGCCTCGCAAAGTCTCGGGCCATTCCGAGTCCGGCGGACGAAGTTGGCCAGCCGCACCCCCCAAGGCTATAGCCCACCCGTTTTTGTGGCCTTTTTCCGCTGGACGAACTTGGCGCCCCGGCCTTCGGGCGGGTATTTTTGGCCGCGGCTGTGCCCGTGGCCTATTTTTGGGACACGGAGGGGCGTCGCAAAGTCTCGGGCCATTCTGAGTCCGGCGGACGAAGTTGGCCAGCCCCACCCCCCAAGGCTATAGCCCACCCGTTTTTGTGGCCTTTTTCCGCTGGACGAACTTGGCGCCCCGGCCTTCGGGCGGGTATTTTTGGGCGCGGCCGTGCCCGCGGCCTATTTTTGGCACACGGAGGTGCCTCGCAATGTCTCGCGCCATTCCGAGTCCGGCGGACGAAGTTGGCCAGCCCCACCCCCCAAGGCTATAGCCCACCCGTTTTTGTGGCCTTCTCCGCTGGACGAACTTGGCGCCCCGGCCTTCGGGCGGGTATTTTTGGACGCGGCTGTGCCCGCGGCCTATTTTTGGCACACGGAGGCGCCTCGCAAAGTCTTGCACCATTCCGAGTCCGGCGGACGAAGTTGGCCAGGCCGACCCCCCAAGGCTATAGCCCACCCGTTTTTGTGGCCTTTTTCCGCTGGACGAACTTGGCGCCCCGGCCTTCGGGCGGGTATTTTTGGGCGCGGCTGTGCCCACGGCCTATTTTTGGCACACGGAGGCGCCTCGCAAAGTCTCGCGCCATTCCGAGTCCGGCGGACGAAGTCGGCCGGCCCCAACCCCCAAGGCTATAGCCCACCCGTTTTTGTGGCCTTTTTCCGCTGGACGAACTTGGCGCCCCGGCCTTCGGGCGGGTATTTTTGGGCGCGGCTGTGCCCGTGGCCTATTTTTGGGACACGGAGGGGCCTCGCAAAGTCTCGGGCCATTCCGAGTCCGGCGGACGAAGTTGGCCAGCCGCACCCCCCAAGGCTATAGCCCACCCGTTTTTGTGGCCTTTTTCCGCTGGACGAACTTGGCGCCCCGGCCTTCGGGCGGGTATTTTTGGCCGCGGCTGTGCCCGTGGCCTATTTTTGGGACACGGAGGGGCGTCGCAAAGTCTCGGGCCATTCTGAGTCCGGCGGACGAAGTTGGCCAGCCCCACCCCCCAAGGCTATAGCCCACCCGTTTTTGTGGCCTTTTTCCGCTGGACGAACTTGGCGCCCGGGCCTTCGGGCGGGTATTTTTGGGCGCGGCCGTGCCCGCGGCCTATTTTTGGCACACGGAGGTGCCTCGCAACGTCTCGCGCCATTCCGATTCCGGCGGACGAAGTTGGCCAGCCCCACCCCCCAAGGCTATAGCCCACCCTTTTTGTGGCCTTTTTCCGCTGGACGAACTTGGCGCCCCGGCCTTCGGGCGGGTATTTTTGGGTACGGCTGTGCCCGCGGCCTATTTTTGGCACACGGAGGTGCCTCGCAAAGTCTCGCGCTATTCCGAGTCCGGCGGACGAAGTTGGCCAGCCCCACCCCCCAAGGCTATAGCCCACCCGTTTTTGTGGCCTTTTTCCGCTGGACGAACTTGGCGCCCCGGCCTTCGGGCGGGTATTTTTGGGCGCGGCTGTGCCCGCGGCCTATTTTTGCTACACGGAGGCGCCTCGCAAAGTCTCGCGCCATTCCGAGTCCGGCGGACGAAGTTGGCCAGCCCCACCCCCCAAGGCTATAGCCCACCCGTTTTTGTGGCCTTTTTCCGCTTGACGAACTTGGTGCCCCGGCATTCGGGCGGGTATTTTTGGGTTCAGCTGTGCCCGCGGCCTATTTTTCGCACACGGAGGCGCCTCCCAAAGTCTCGCGCCATTCCGAGTCCGGCGGACGAAGTTGGCCAGCCCCACCCCCCAAGGCTATAGCCCACCCGTTTTTGTGGCCTTTTACCGCTGGACGCACATGGCGCCCCGGCCTTCGGGCGGGTATTTTTGGGCGCGGCTGTGCCCGCGGCCTAATTTTGGCACACGGAGGCGCTTCGCAAAGTCTCGCGCCATTCCGAGACTGGAGGACTACGGGGGCCAGCCCCACCCCCAAGGCTATAGCCCACCCGTTTTGTGGCCTTTTTCCGCTGGACGAACTTAGCGCCCGGCCTTCGGGCGGGTATTTTTGGGTGCGGCTGTGCCCAAGCCTATTTTTGGCACACGGAGGTGCCTCGCAAAGTCTCGCGCCATTCCGAGTCCGGCGGACGAAGTTGGCCAGCCCCACCCCCCAAGGCTATAGCCCACCCGTTTTTGTGGCCTTTTTCCGCTGGACGAACTTGGCGCCCCGGCCTTAGGGCGGGTATTTTTGGGCGTAGCTGTGCCCGGGGCCTATTTTTGGCACACGGAGGCGCCTCGCAAAGTCTCGCGCCATTCCGAGTCCGGCGGACGAAGTGGGCCAGCCCCACCCCCCAAGGCTATAGCCCACCCGTTTTTGTGGCCTTTTTCCGCTAGACGAACTTGGCGCCGCGGCCTTCGGGCGGGTATTTTTGGGCGCGGCTGTGTCCGCGGCCTATTTTTGGCACACGGAGGCGCCTCGCAATGTCTCGCGCCATTCCGAGTCCGGCGGACGAAGTTGGCCAGCCCCACCCCCCAAGGCTATAGCCCACCTGTTTTTGTGGCCTTTTTCCGCTGGACGAACTTGGCGCCCCGGCGTTCGGGCGGGTATTTTTGGGCGCGGCTGTTCCCGCGGCCTATTTTTGGCACACGGAGGCGCCTCGCAAAGTCTCGCGCCATTCCGAGTCCGGCGGACGAAGTTGGCCAGCCCCACCCCCCATGGCTATAGCCCACCCGTTTTTGTGGCCTTTTTCCGCTGGACGAACTTGGCGCCCCGGCCTTCGGGCGGGTATTTTTGGGTGCGGCTGTGCCCGCGGCCTATTTTTGGCACATGGAGGCGCCTCGCAAAGTCTCGCGCCATTCCGAGTCCGGCGGACGAAGTCGGCCGGCCCCAACCCCCAAGGCTATAGCCCACCCGTTTTTGTGGCCTTTTTCCGCTGGACGAACTTGGCGCCCCGGCCTTCGGGCGGGTATTTTTGGGCGCGGCTGTGCCCGTGGCCTATTTTTGGGACACGGAGGGGCCTCGCAAAGTCTCGGGCCATTCCGAGTCCGGCGGACGAAGTTGGCCAGCCCCACCCCCCAAGGCTATAGCCCACCCGTTTTTGTGGCCTTTTTCCGCTGGACGAACTTGGCGCCCCGGCCTTCGGGCGGGTATTTTTGGGCTCGGCTGTCTCCGCGGCCTATTTTTGGAACACGGAGGTGCCTCGCAAAGTCTCGCGCCATTCCGAGTCCGGCGGACGAAGTTGGCCAGCCCCACCCCCCAAGGCTATAGCCCACCCGTTTTTGTGGACTTTTTCCGATGGACGAACTTGGCGCCCCAGCCTTCGGGCGGGTATTTTTGGGCGCGGCTGTGCCCGCCCCCTATTTTTGGCACATGGAGGCGCCTCGCAAAGTCTCGCGCCATTCCGAGTCCGGCGGAGGAAGTTCGCCCGCCCCACCCCCCAAGGCTATAGCCCACCCATTTTTGTGGCCTTTTTCCGCTGGACGAACTTGGCACCCCGGCCTTCGGGCGGGTATTTTTGGGCGCGGCTGTGCCCGCGGCCTATTTTTGGCACACGGAGGCTCCTCGCAAAGTCTCGCGCCATTACGAGTCCGGCGGACGAAGTTGGCCAGCCCCACCCCCCAAGGCTATAGCCCACCCGTTTTTGTGGCCTTTTTCCGCTGGACGAACTTGGCGCCCCGGCCTTCGGGCGGGTATTTTTGGGCGCGGTAGTGCCCGCGGCCTATTTTTGGCACACGGAGGCGCTTCGCAAAGTCTCGCGCCATTCCGAGTCCGGCGGACGAAGTTGGCTAGCCCCACCCCCCAAGGCTATAGCCCACCCGTTTTTGTGGCCTTTTTCCGCTGGACGAACTTGGCGCCCCGGCCTTCGGGTGGGTATTTTCGGGCGCGGCTGTGCCCGCGGCCTATTTTTGGCACACGGAGGTGCCTCGCAACGTCTCGCGCCATTCCGATTCCGGCGGACGAAGTTGGCCAGCCCCACCCCCCAAGGCTATAGCCCACCCTTTTTGTGGCCTTTTTCCGCTGGACGAACTTGGCGCCCCGGCCTTCGGGCGGGTATTTTTGGGTACGGCTGTGCCCGCGGCCTATTTTTGGCACACGGAGGTGCCTCGCAAAGGCTCGCGCTATTCCAAGTCCGGCGGACGAAGTTGGCCAGCCCCACCCCCCAAGGCTATAGCCCACCCGTTTTTGTGGCCTTTTTCCGCTGGACGAACTTGGCGCCCCGGCCTTCGGGCGGGTATTTTTGGGCGCGGCTGTGCCCGCGGCCTATTTTTGGTACATGGAGGCGCCTCGCAAAGTCTCGCGCCATTCCGAGTCCGGCGGACGAAGTTGGCCAGCCCCACCCCCCAAGGCTATAGCCCACCCGTTTTTGTGGCCTTTTTCCGCTTGACGAACTTGGTGCCCCGGCATTTGGGCGGGTATTTTTGGGTTCAGCTGTGCCCGCGGCCTATTTTTCGCACACGGAGGCGCCTCCCAAAGTCTCGCGCCATTCCGAGTCCGGCGGACGAAGTTGGCCAGCCCCACCCCCCAAGGCTATAGCCCATCCGTTTTTGTGGCCTTTTACCGCTGGACGCACATGGCGCCCCGGCCTTCGGGCGGGTATTTTTGGGCGCGGCTGTGCCCGCGGCCTAATTTTGGCACACGGAGGCGCTTCGCAAAGTCTCGCGCCATTCCGAGTCCGGCGGACGAAGTTGGCCAGCCCCACCCCCCAAGGCTATAGCCCACCTGTTTTTGTGGCCTTTTTCCGCTGGACGAACTTGGCGCCCCGGCCTTCGGGCGGGTATTTTTGGGCGCGGCTGTCCCCGCGGCCTATTTTTGGCACACGGAGGTGCCTCGAAAAGTCTCGCGCCATTCCGAGTCCGGCGGACGAAGTTGGCCAGCCCCACCCCCCAAGGCTATAGCCCACCGGTATTAGTGGCGTATTTGAGCTGGACGAACTTGGCGCACCGGCCTTAGGGCGGGTATTTTTGGGCGCGGCTGTGCCCGGGGCCTATTTTTGGCACACGGAGGCGCCTCGCAAAGTCTCGCGCCATTCCGAGTCCGGCGGACGAAGTTGGCCAGCCCCACCCCCCAAGGCTATAGCCCACCCGTTTTTGTGGCCTTTTTCCGCTGGACGAACTTGGCGCCCCGGCCTTCGGGCGGGTATTTTTGGGCGCAGCTGTGCCCGTGGCCTATTTTTGGCACACGGAGGCGCCTCGCAAAGTCTCGCGCCATTCCGAGTCCGGCGGACGAAGTTGGCCAGCCCCACCCCCCAAGGCTATAGCCCACCCGTTTTTGTGGCCTTTTTCCGCTGGACGAACTTGGCGCCCCGGCCTTCGGGCGGGTATTTTTGGGCGCGGCTGTGCCCGCGGCCTATTTTTTGCACACGGAGGCGCCTCGCAAAGTCTCGCGCCATTCCGAGTCCGGCGGACGAAGTTGGCCAGCCCCACCCCCCAAGGCTATAGCCCACCCGTTTTTGTGGCCTTTTTCCGCTGGACGAACTTGGCGCCCCGGCATTCGGGCGGGTATTTTTGGGTTCGGCTGTGCCCGCGGCCTATTTTTGGCACACGGAGGTGCCTCCCAAAGTCTCGCGCCATTCCGAGTCCGGCGGACGAAGTTGGCCAGCCCCACCCCCCAAGGCTATAGCCCACCCGTTTTTGTGGCCTTTTTCCGCTGGACGAACTTGGCGCCCCGGCCTTCGGGCGGGGTATCTTTGGCGAGGCTGTGCCCGCGGCCTATTTTTGGCACACGGAGGCGCCTCGCAATGTCTCGCGCCATTCCGAGTCCGGCGGACGAAGTTGGCCAGCCCCACCCCCCAAGGCTATAGCCCACCTGTTTTTGTGGCCTTTTTCCGCTGGACGAACTTGGCGCCCCGGCCTTCGGGCGGGTATTTTTGGGCGCGGCTGTCCCTGCGGCCTATTTTTGGCACACGGAGGCACCTCGAAATGTCTCGCACCATTCCGAGTCCGGCGGACGAAGTTGGCCAGCCCCACCCCCCAAAGCTATAGCCCACCCGTTTTTGTGACCGTCTTCCGCTGGGCGAACTTGGCGCCCCGGCCTTCGGGCGGGTATTTTTGGGTGCGGCTGTGCCCGCGGCCTATTTTTGGCACACGGAGGTGCCTCGCAAAGTCTCGCGCCATTCCGAGTCCGGCGGACGAAGTTGGCCAGCCCCACCCCCCAAGTCTATAGCCCACCCGTTTTTGTGGCCTTTTTCCGCTGGACGAACTTGGCGCCCCGGCCTTCGGGCGGGTATTTTGGGTTCAGCTGTGCCCGTGGCCTATTTTTGGCACACGGAGGTGCCTCGCAAAGTCTCGCGCCATTCCGAGTCCGGCGGACGAAGTTGGCCAGCCCCACCCCCCAAGGCTATAGCCCACCCGTTTTTGTGGCCTTTTTCCGCTAGACGAACTTGGCGCCTGCGGCCTTCGGCGGGTATTTTTGGGCGCGGCTGTACCCGCGGCCTATTTTTGGCACACGGAGGCGCCTCGCAATGTCTCGCGCCATTCCGAGTCCGGCGGACGAAGTTGGCCAGCCCCACCCCCCAAGGCTATAGCCCACCCGTTTTTGTGGCCTTTTTCCGCTTGACGAACTTGGTGCCCCGGCATTCGGGCGGGTATTTTTGGGTTCAGCTGTGCCCGCGGCCTATTTTTCGCACACGGAGGCGCCTCCCAAAGTCTCGCGCCATTCCGAGTCCGGCGGACGAAGTTGGCCAGCCCCACCCCCCAAGGCTATAGCCCACCCGTTTTTGTGGCCTTTTTCCGCTGGACGCACATGGCGCCCCGGCCTTCGGGCGGGTATTTTTGGGCGCGGCTGTGCCCGCGGCCTATTTTTGGCACACGGAGGCGCCTCGCAATGTCTCGCGCCATTCCGAGTCCGGCGGACGAAGTTGGCCAGCCCCACCCCCCAAGGCTATAGCCCACCTGTTTTTGTGGCCTTTTTCCGCTGGACGAACTTGGCGCCCCGGCCTTCGGGCGGGTATTTTTGGGCGCGGCTGTCCCTGCGGCCTATTTTTGGCACACGGAGGCACCTCGAAATGTCTCGCACCATTCCGAGTCCGGCGGACGAAGTTGGCCAGCCCCACACCCCAAAGCTATAGCCCACCCGTTTTTGTGACCGTCTTCCGCTGGGCGAACTTGGCGCCCCGGCCTTCGGGCGGGTATTTTTGGGTGCGGCTGTGCCTGCGGCCTATTTTTGGCACACGGAGGTGCCTCGCAAAGTCTCGCGCCATTCCGAGTCCGGCGGACGAAGTTGGCCAGCCCCACCCCCCAAGGCTATAGCCCACCCGTTTTTGTGGCCTTTTTCCGCTTGACGAATTTGGTGCCCCGGCATTCGGGCGGGTATTTTTGGGTTCAGCTGTGCCCGCGGCCTATTTTTCGCACACGGAGGTGCCTCCCAAAGTCTCGCGCCATTCCGAGTCCGGCGGACGAAGTTGGCCAGCCCCACCCCCCAAGGCTATAGCCCACCCGTTTTTGTGGCCTTTTTCCGCTGGACGAACTTGGCGCCCCGGCCTTCGGGCGGGTATTTTTGGGTGCGTCTGTGCCCGCGGCCTATTTTTGGCACACGGAGGCGCCTCGCAAAGTCTCGCGCCATTCCGAGTCCGGCGGACGAAGTTGGCCAGCCCCACCCCCCAAGGCTATAGCCCACCCGTTTTTGTGGCCTTTTTCCGCTAGACGAACTTGGCGCCGCGGCCTTCGGGCGGGTATTTTTGGGCGCGGCTGTGCCCGCGGCCTATTTTTGGCACACGGAGGCGCCTCGCAATGTCTCGCGCCATTCCGAGTCCGGCGGACGAAGTTGGCCAGCCCCACCCCCCAAGGCTATAGCCCACCTGTTTTTGTGGCCTTTTTCCGCGGGACGAACTTGGCGCCCCGGCCTTCGGGCGGGTATTTTTGGGCGCGGCTGTTCCCGCGGCCTATTTTTGGCACACGGAGGCGCCTCGCAAAGTCTCGCGCCATTCCGATTCCGGCGGACGAAGTTGGCCAGCCCCACCCCCCATGGCTATAGCCCACCCGTTTTTGTGGCCTTTTTCCGCTGGACGAACTTGGCGCCCCGGCCTTCGGGCGGGTATTTTTGGGTGCGGCTGTGCCCGCGGCCTATTTTTGGCACACGGAGGCGCCTCAAAATGTCTCGCGCCATTCCGAGTCCGGCGGACGAATTTGGCCAGCCCCACCCCCCAAGGCTATAGCCCACCTGTTTTTGTGGCCTTTTTCCGCTGGACGAACTTGGCGCCCCGGCCTTCGGGCGGGTATTTTTGGGCGCGGCTGTCCCTGCGGCCTATTTTTGGCACACGGAGGCACCTCGAAATGTCTCGCACCATTCCGAGTCCGGCGGACGAAGTTGGCCAGCCCCACCCCCCAAAGCTATAGCCCACCCGTTTTTGTGACCGTCTTCCGCTGGGCGAACTTGGCGCCCCGGCCTTCGGGCGGGTATTTTTGGGTGCGGCTGTGCCCGCGGCCTATTTTTGGCACACGGAGGTGCCTCGCAAAGTCTCGCGCCATTCCGAGTCCGGCGGACGAAGTTGGCCAGCCCCACCCCCCAAGGCTATAGCCCACCCGTTTTTGTGGCCTTTTTCCGCTGGACGAACTTGGCGCCCCGGCCTTAGGGCGGGTATTTTTGGGCGTAGCTGTGCCTGGGGCCTATTTTTGGCACACGGAGGCGCCTCGCAAAGTCTCGCGCCATTCCGAGTCCGGCGGACGAAGTTGGCCAGCCCCACCCCCCAAGGCTATAGCCCACCCGTTTTTGTGGCCTTTTTCCGCTAGACGAACTTGGCGCCGCGGCCTTCGGGCGGGTATTTTTGGGCGCGGCTGTGCCCGCGGCCTATTTTTGGCACACGGAGGCGCCTCGCAATGTCTCGCGCCATTCCGAGTCCGGCGGACGAAGTTGGCCAGCCCCACCCCCCAAGGCTATAGCCCACCTGTTTTTGTGGCCTTTTTCCGCTGGACGAACTTGGCGCCCCGGCCTTCGGGCGGGTATTTTTGGGCGCGGCTGTCCCTGCGGCCTATTTTTGGCACACGGAGGCACCTCGAAATGTCTCGCACCATTCCGAGTCCGGCGGACGAAGTTGGCCAGCCCCACCCCCCAAAGCTATAGCCCACCCGTTTTTGTGACCGTCTTCCGCTGGGCGAACTTGGCGCCCCGGCCTTCGGGCGGGTATTTTTGGGTGCGGCTGTGCCCGCGGCCTAATTTTGGCACACGGAGGCGCCTCGCAAAGTCTCGCGCCATCCCGAGTCCGGCGGACGAAGTTGGCCAGCCCCACCCCCCAAGGCTATAGCCCACCCGTTTTTGTGGCCTTTTTCCGCTGGACGAACTTGGCGCCCCAGCCTTCGGGCGGGTATTTTTGGGCGCGGCTGTGACCGCGGCCTATTTTTGGCACACGGAGGTGGCTCGCAAAGTCTCGCGCCATTCCGTGTCCGGCGGACGAAGTTGGCCAGCCCCACCCCCCAAGGCTATAGCCCACCCGTTTTTGTGGCCTTTTTCCGCTGGACGAACTTGGCGCCCCGGCCTTCGGGCGGGTATTTTTGGGCGTGGCTGTTCCCGCGGCCTATTTTTGGCACACGGAGTCGCCTCGTAAAGTCTCGCGCCATTCCGAGTCCGGCGGACGAAGTTGGCCAGCCCCACCCCCCAAGGCTATAGCCCACCCGTTTTTGTGGCCTTTTTCCGCTGGACGAACTTGGCGCCCCGGCCTTCGGGCTGGTATTTTTGGGCGCGGGTATGCCCGCGGCCTATTTTTGGCAAACGGAGTCGCCTCGTAAAGTCTCGCGCCATTCCGAGTCCGGCGGATGAAGTTGGCCAGCCCCACCCCCCAAGGCTATAGCCCACCCGTTTTTGTGGCCTTTTTCCGCTGGACGAACTTGGCGCCCCGGCCTTCGGGCGGGTATTTTTGGGCGCGGCTGTGCCCGCGGCCTATTTTTGGCACACGGAGGCGCCTCGCAAAGTCTCGTGCCATTCCGAGTCCGGCGGATGAAGTTGGCCAGCCCCACCCCCCAAGGCTATAGCCCACCCGTTTTTGTGGCCTTTTTCCGCTGGACGAACTTGGCGCCCCGGCCTTAGGGCGGGTATTTTTGGGCGTAGCTGTGCCCGGGGCCTATTTTTGGCACACGGAGGCGCCTCGCAAAGTCTCGCGCCATTCCGAGTCCGGCGGACGAAGTTGGCCAGCCCCACCCCCCAAGGCTATAGCCCACCCGTTTTTGTGGCCTTTTTCCGCTGGACGAACTTGGCGCCGCGGCCGAAGGGCGGGTTGTTTTTGGCGATGCTGTGCCCGCGGCCTATTTTTGGCACACGGAGGCGCCTCGCAATGTCTCGCGCCATTCCGAGTCCGGCGGACGAAGTTGGCCAGCCCCACCCCCCAAGGCTATAGGCCACCTGTTTTTGTGGCCTTTTTCCGCTGGACGAACTTGGCGCCCCGGCCTTCGGGCGGGTATTTTTGGGCGCGGCTGTACCCGCGGCCTATTTTTGGTGCATGGAGGCGCCTCGCAAAGTCTCGCGACATTCCGAGTCCGGCGGACGAAGTTGGGCAGCCCCACCCCCCAAGGCTATAGCCCACCCGTTTTTGTGGCCTTTTTCCGCTGGACGAACTCGGCGCCCCGGCCTTCGGGTGGGTATTTTTGGGCGCGTTGTGCCCGTGGCCTATTTTTGGCACACGGAGGCGCCTCACAAAGTCTCGCGCCATTCCGAGTCCGGCGGACGAAGTTGGCCAGCCCCACCCCCCAAGGCTATAGCCCACCCGTTTTTGTGGCCATTTACCGATGGACGCACATGGCGCCCCGGCCTTCGGGCGGGTATTTTTGGGCGCGGCTGTGCCCGCGGCCTATTTTTGGCACACGGAGGCGACTCGCAAAGTCTCGCGCCATTCCGAGTCCGGCGGACGAAGTTGGCCAGCCCCACCCCCCAAGGCTATAGCCCACCCGTTTTTGTGGCCTTTTTCCGCTGGACGAACTTGGCGCCCCGGCCTTCGGGCGGGTATTTTTGGGCGCGGCTGTGCCCGCGGCCTATTTTTGGCACACGGAGGTGCCTCACAAAGTCTCGCGCCATTCTGAGTCCGGCAGACTAAGTTGGACAGCCCCACCCCCCAAGGCTATAGCCCACCCGTTTTTGTGGCCTTTTTCCGCTGGACGAACTTGGCGCCCCGGCCTTCGGGCGGGTATTTTTAGGCGCGGCTGCGCCCGCGGACTATTTTTGGTACACGGAGGTGCCTCGCAAAGTCTCGCGCCATTCCGAGTCCGGCGGACGAAGTTGGCCACCCCCACCCCCCAAGGCTATTGCCCACCCGTTTTTGTGGCCTTTTTCCGCTGGACGAACTTGGCGCCCCGGCCTTCGGGCGGGTATTTTTAGGCGCGGCTGCGCCCGCGGACTATTTTTGGTACATTGAGGCGCGTCGCAAAGTCTCGCGCCATTCCGAGTCCGGCGGACGAAGTTGGCCAGCCCCACCCCCCAAGTCTATTGCCCACCCGTTTTTGTGGCCTTTTTCCACTGGACGAACTTGGCGCCCCGGCCTTCGGGCGGGTATTTTTGGGCGCGGCTGTGCCTGCGGCCTATTTTTTGCTCACGGAGGCGCCTCGCAAAGTCTCGCGCCATTCCGAGTCCGGCGGACGAAGTTGGCCAGCCCCACCCCCCAAGGCTATAGCCCACCCGTTTTTGTGGCCTTTTTCCGCTGGACGAACTTGGCGCCCCGGCCATTGGGCGGGTATTTTTGGGCGCGGCTGTGCCCGCGGCCTATTTTTGGCACATGGAGGTGCCTCGCAAAGTCTCCCGCCATTCCGAGTCCGGCGGACGAAGTTGGTTAGCCCCACCCCCCAATTCTCGCGCCCACCCTTTTTTGTGGCCTTTTTCCGCTGGACGAACTTGGCGCCCCGGCCTACGGGCGGGTATTTTAGGGCGCGGCTGTGCCCGCGGCCTATTTTTGGCACACGGAGGTCCCTCGCAAAGTATCGCCCATTCCGAGTCCGGCGGACAAAGTTGGCAGGCCCCACCCCCCAAGGCTATAGCCCACCCGTTTTTGTGGCCTTTTTCCGCTGGACGAACTTGGCGCCCCGACCTTCGGGCGAGTACTTTTGGGCGCGGCTGTGCCCGCGGCCTATTTTTGGCACACGGAGGCGCCTCGCAAAGTCTCGTGCCATTCCGAGTCCGGCGGACAAAGTTGGCCAGCCCCACCCCCCAAGGCTATAGCCCACCCGTTTTTGTGGCCTTTTTCCGCTGGACGAACTTGGCGCCCCGGCCTTCGGGCGGGTATTTTTGGGCGCGGCTGTACCCGCGGCCTATTTTTGGTGCACGGAGGCGCCTCGCAAAGTCTCGCGACATTCCGAGTCCGGCGGACGAAGTTGGGCAGCCCCACCCCCCAAGGCTATAGCCCACCCGTTTTTGTGGCCTTTTTCCGCTGGACGAACTTGGCGCCCCGGCCTTCGGGTGGGTATTTTTGGGCGCGTTGTGCCCGTGGCCTATTTTTGGCACACGGAGGTGCCTCGCAAAGTCTCGCGCCATTCCGAGTCCGGCGGACAAAGTTGGCCAGCCCCACCCCCCAAGGCTATAGCCCACCCGTTTTTGTGGCCTTTTTCCGCTGGACGAACTTGGCGCCCCGGCCTTCAGGCGGGTATTTTTGGGCGCGGCTGTGCCCGCGGCCTATTTTTGGCACACGGAGGCGCCTCGCAAAGTCTCGCACCACTCCGAGTCCGGCGGACGAAGTTGGCCAGCCCCACCCCCCAAGGCTATAGCCCACCCGTTTTTGTGGCCTTTTTCCGCGGGACGAACTTGGCGCCCCGGCCGTCGGGCGGGTATTTTTGGGCGCGGTTGTGCCCGCGGCCTATTTTTTGCACACGGAGGCGCCTCGCAAAGTCTCGCGCCATTCCGAGGCCGGCGGATGAAGTTGGCCAGCCCCACCCCCCAAGGCTATAGCCCACCCGTTTTTGTGGCCTTTTTCCGCTGGACGAACTTGGCGCCCCGGCCTTCGGGCTGGTATTTTTGGACGCGGCTGTGCCCGCGGCCTATTTTTGGCACACGGAGGTGCCTCACAAAGTCTCGCGCCATTCTGAGTCCGGCAGACTAAGTTGGACAGCCCCACCCCCCAAGGCTATAGCCTACCCGTTTTTGTGGCCTTTTTCCGCTGGACGAACTTGGCGCCCCGGCCATTGGGCGGGTATTTTTGGGCGCGGCTGTGCCCGCGGCCTATTTTTGGCACATGGAGGTGCCTCGCAAAGTCTCCCGCCATTCCGAGTCCGGCGGACGAAGTTGGTTAGCCCCACCCCCCAATTCTCGCGCCCACCCTTTTTTGTGGCCTTTTTCCGCTGGACGAACTTGGCGCCCCGGCCTACGGGCGGGTATTTTTGGGCGCGGCTGTGCCCGCGGCCTATTTTTGGCACACGGAGGTCCCTCGCAAAGTCTCGCCCATTCCGAGTCCGGCGGACAAAGTTGGCAGGCCCCACCCCCCAAGGCTATAGCCCACCCGTTTTTGTGGCCTTTTTCCGCTGGACGAACTTGGCGCCCCGACCTTCGGGCGAGTACTTTTGGGCGCGGCTGTGCCCGCGGCCTATTTTTGGCACACGGAGGCGCCTCGCAAAGTCTCGTGCCATTCCGAGTCCGGCGGACAAAGTTGGCCAGCCCCACCCCCCAAGGCTATAGCCCACCCGTTTTTGTGGCCTTTTTCCGCTGGACGAACTTGGCGCCCCGGCCTTCGGGCGGGTATTTTTGGGTGCGGCTGTACCCGCGGCCTATTTTTGGTTCACGGAGGCGCCTCGCAAAGTCTCGCGACATTCCGAGTCTGGCGGACGAAGTTGGGCAGCCCCACCCCCCAAGGCTATAGCCCACCCGTTTTTGTGGCCTTTTTCCACTGGACGAACTTGGCGCCCCGGCCTTCGGGTGGGTATTTTTGGGCGCGTTGTGCCCGTGGCCTATTTTTGGCACACGGAGGTGCCTCGCAAAGCCTCGCGCCATTCCGAGTCCGGCGGACAAAGTTGGCCAGCCCCACCCCCCAAGGCTATAGCCCACCCGTTTTTGTGGCCTTTTTCCGCTGGACGAACTTGGCGCCCCGGCCTTCGGGCGGGTATTTTTGGGCGCGGCTGTACCCGCGGCCTATTTTTGGTGCACGGAGGCGCCTCGCAATGTCTCGCGACATTCCGAGTCCGGCGGACGAAGTTGGGCAGCCCCACCCCCCAAGGCTATAGCCCACCCGTTTTTGTGGCCTTTTTCCGCTGGACGAACTTGGCGCCCCGGCCTTCGGGTGGGTATTTTTGGGCGCGTTGTGCCCGTGGCCTATTTTTGGCACACGGAGGTGCCTCACACAGTCTCGCGCCATTCCGAGTCCGGCGGACGAAGTTGGCCAGCCCCACCCCCCAAGGCTATAGCCCACCCGTTTTTGTGGCCTTTTTCCGCGGGACGAACTTGGCGCCCCGGCCGTCGGGCGGGTATTTTTGGGCGCGGCTGTGCCCGCGGCCTATTTTTTGCACACGGAGGCGCCTCGCAAAGTCTCGCGCCATTCCGAGGCCGGCGGATGAAGTTGGCCAGCCCCACCCCCCAAGGCTATAGCCCACCCGTTTTTGTGGCCTTTTTCCGCTGGACGAACTTGGCGCCCCGGCCTTCGGGCTGGTATTTTTGGGCGCGGCTGTACCCGCGGCCTATTTTTGGTGCACGGAGGCGCCTCGCAAAGTCTCGCGACATTCCGAGTCCGGCGGAAGAAGTTGTCCAGCCCCACCCCCAAGGCTATAGCACACCCGTTTTGTGGCCTTTTTCCGCTGGACGAACTTGGCGCCCGGCCTTCGGGTGGGTATTTTGGGCGCGTTGTGCCCGTGGACTATTTTTGGCACACGGAGGTGCCTCACAGTCTCGCGCCATTCCGAGTCCGGCGGACGAAGTTGGCCAGCCCCACCCCCCAAGGCTATTGCCCACCCGTTTTTGTGGCCTTTTTCCGCTGGACGAACTTGGCGCCCCGGCCTTCGGGCGGGTATTTTTGGGTGCGGCTGTGCCCGCGGCCTATTTTTGGCACACGGAGGCACCATGCAAAGTCTCGCGCCATTCCGAGTCCGGCGGACGAAGTTGGCCAGCCCCACCCCCCAAGGCTATAGCCCACCCGTTTTTGTGGCCTTTTTCCACTGGACGAACATGGTGCCCCGCCCTTCGGGTGGGTATTTTTGGGCGCAGCTGTGCCTGCGGCCTATTTTTCGCACACGGAGGCGCCTCGCAAAGTCTCGCGCCATTCCGAATCCGGCGGACGAAGTTGGCCAGCCCCACCCCCCAAGGCTATAGCCCACCCGTTTTTGTGGCCTTTTTCCGCTGGACGAACTTGGCGCCCCGGCCTTCGGGCTGGTATTTTTGGACGCGGCTGTGCCCACGGCCTATTTTTGGCACACGGAGGTGCCTCACAAAGTCTCGCGCCATTCTGAGTCCGGCAGACTAAGTTGGACAGCCCCACCCCCCAAGGCTACAGCCCACCCGTTTTTGTGGCCTTTTGCCGCTGGACGAACTTGGCGCCCCGGCCTTCGGGCTGGTATTTTTAGGCGCGGCTGCGCCCGCGGACTATTTTTGGTACACGGAGGTGCCTCGCAAAGTCTCACGCCATTCCGAGTCCGGCGGACGAAGTTGGCCAGCCCCACCCCCCAAGGCTATAGCCCACTCGTTTTTGTGGCCTTTTTCCGCTGGACTAACAAGGCGCCCGGCCTTCGGGTGGGTATTTTTGGGCAAGGCTGTGCCCACGGCCTATTTTTGTACATTGAGGCGCCTCGCAAAGTCTAGCGCCATTCTGAGTCCGCGGACGAAGTTGGCCAGCCCCACCCCCAAGGCTATTGCCCACCCATTTTTGTGGCCTTTTCCGCTGGACGAACTTGGCGCCCGGCCTTCGGGCGGGTATTTTTAGGTGCGGCTGTGCCCGCGGACTATTTTTGGTACACGGAGGCTCCATGCAAAGTCTCTCGCCATTCCGAGTCCGGCGGACGAAGTTGGGCAGCCCCACCCCCAAGGCTATAGCCCACCCGTTTTGTGGCCTTTTTCCGCTGGACGAACATGGTGCCCGCCTACGGGTGGGTATTTTTGGCGCAGCTGTGCCTGCGGCCTATTTTTTGGCACACTGAGGCGCCTCGCAAGTCTCGCGCCATTCCGAGTCCGGCGGACGAAGTTGGCCAGCCCCACCCCCAAGGCTATAGCCCACCCTTTTTGTGGCCTTTTTCCGCTGGACGAACTTGGCGCCCGGCCTTTGGGGGGTATTTTTGGATGCGGCTGTGCCCGCAGCCTATTTTTAGCACACGGAGGCGCCTCAGCAAAGTCTCACACCATTCCGAGTCCGGCGGACAAAGTTGGCAGGCCCCACCCCCCAAGGCTATAGCCCACCAGGTTTTGTTGCCTTTTTCCGCAGGACGAACTTGGCGCCCCGGCGTTGGGGCTGATATTTTTGGGCGCGGCTGTGCCCGCGGCCTATTTTTGGCACACGGAGGCGCCTCGCAAAGTCTCGCGCCATTCCGAGTCCGGCGGACGAAGTTGGCCAGCCCCACCCACCAAGGCTATAGCCCACCCATTTTTGTGGCCTTTTTCCGCTGGACGAACTTGGCGCCCCGGCCTTCGGGCGGGTATTTTTGGGCGCGGCTGTGCCCACGGCCTATTTTTTGCACACGGAGGCGCCTCGCAAAGTCTAGCGCCATTCTGAGTCCGGCGGACGAAGTTGGCCAGCCCCACCCCCCAAGGCTATAGCCCACCCATTTTTGTGGCCTTTTTCCGCTGGACGAACTTGGCGCCCCGGCCTTCGGGCAGGTATTTTTAGGCGCGGCTGTGCCCGCGGCCTATTTTTGGCACACGGAGGCGCCTCGCAAAGTCTCGCGCCATTCCGAGTCTGGCGGACGAAGTTGGGCAGCCCCACCCCCCAAGGCTATAGCCCACCCGTTTTTGTGGCCTTTTTCCGCTGGACGAACTTGGCGCCCCGGCCTACGGGCGGGTATTTTTGGGCGCGGCTGTGCCCGCGGCCTATTTTTGGCACACGGAGGTGCCTCGCAATTCTCGCGCCATTCCGAGTCCGGCGGACGAAGTTGGCCAGCCCCACGCCCCAAGGCTATAGCCCACCCTTTTTTGTGGCCTTTTTCCGCTGGACGAACTTGGCGCCCCGGCCTTCGGGCGGGTATTTTTGGATGCGGCTGTGCCCGCAGCCTATTTTTGGCACACGGAGGTCCCTCGTAAAGTCTCACGCCATTCCGAGTCCGGCGGACAAAGTTGGCAGGCCCCACCCCCCAAGGCTATAGCCCACCCGTTTTTGTGGCCTTTTTCCGCAGGACGAACTTGGCGCCCCGACCTTCGGGCGAATATTTTTGGGCGCGGCTATGCACGCGGCCTATTTTTGGCACACGGAGGCGCCTCGCAAAGTCTCGCGCCATTCCGAGTCCGGCGGACAAAGTTGGCCAGCCCCACCCCCCAAGGCTATAGCCCACCCGTTTTTGTGGCCTTTTTCCGCTGGACGAACTTGGCGCCCCGGCTTTTGGGCGGGTATTTTTGGGCGCGGCTGTGCCCGCGGCCTATTTTTGGCACATGGAGGCACCTCGGAAAGTCTCCCGCCATTCCGAGTCCGGCGGACGAAGTTGGCCAGCCCCACCCCCCAAGGCTATAGCCCACCTGTTTTTGGGGCCTTTTTCCGCTGGACGAACTTGGCGCCCCGGCCTTCGGGCGGGTATTTTTGGACGCGGCTGTGCCCGCGGCCTATTTTTGGCACACGGAGGCGCCTCGCAAAGTCTCGCGCCATTCCGAGTCCGGCGGACGAAGTTGGCCAGCCCCACCCCCCAAGGCTATAGCCCACCCGTTTTTGGGGCCTTTTTTCGCTGGACGAACTTGGCGCCCCGGCCTTTGGGCGGGTATTTTTGGTCGCTGCTGTGCCCGCAGCCTATTTTTGGCACATGGAGTCGCCTCGCAAAGTCTCGCGCCATTCCGAGTCCGGCGGACGAAGTTGGCCAGCCCCACCCCCGAAGGCTATAGCCCACCCATTTTTGTGGCCTTTTTCCGCTGGACGAACTTGGCGCCCCGGCCTTCGGGCGGGTATTTTTGGGCGCGGCTGTGCCCGCGGCCTATTTTTGGCACACGGAGGCGCCTCGCAAAGTCTCGCGCCATTCCGAGTCCGGCGGACGAAGTTGGCCAGCCCCACCGCCCAAGGCTATAGCCCACCCGTTTTTGTGGCCTTTTTCCGTTGGACGAACTTGGCGCCCCGGCCTTCGGGCGGGTATTTTTGGGCGCGGCTGTGCCCGCGGCCTATTTTTGGCACACGGAGGCTCCTCGCAAAGTCTCGCGCCATTCCGAGTCCGGCGGACGAAGTTGGCCAGCCCCACCCCCCAAGGCTATAGCCCACCCGTTTTTGTGGCCTTTTTCCGCTGGACGAACTTGGCGCCCCGGCCTTCGGGCGGGTATTTTTGGGCGCGGCTGTGCCCACGGCCTATTTTTGGCACACGGAGGTGCCTCGTAAAGTCTCGCGCCGTTCCTAGTCCGGCGGACGATGTTGGCCAGCCCCACCCCCCAAGGCTATAGCCCAGCCGTTTTTGTGGCCTTTTTCCGCTGGACGAACTTGGCGCCCCGGCCTTCGGGCAGGTATTTTTGGGTGCAGCTGTGCCCGCGGCCTATTTTTGGCACACGGAGGCGCCTCGCAAAGTCTCACGCCATTCCGAGTCCGGCGGACGAAGTTGGCCAGCCCCACCCCCCAAGGCTATAGCCCACCCGTTTTTGTGGCCTTTTTCCGCTGGACGAACTTGGCGCCCCGGCCTTTGGGCGGGTATTTTTGGGCGCGGCTGTGCCCGCGGCCTATTTTTGGCACACGGAGGCGCCTCGCAAAGTCGCGCGCCATTCCGAGTCCGGCGGACGAAGTTGGCCAGGCCCACCCCCCATGGCTATAGCCCACCCGTTTTTGTGGCCTTTTTCCGCTGGATGAACTTGGTGCCCCGGACTTCGGGCGGGTATTTTTTGGCGAGGCTGTGCCCGCGGCCTATTTTTGGCACACGGAGGCGCCTCGCAAAGTCGCGCGCCATTCCGAGTCCGGCGGACGAAGTTGGCCAGCCCCACCCCCCAATGCTATAGCCCACCCATTTTTGTGGCCTTTTACCGCTGGACGAACTTGGCGCCCCGGCCTTCGGGCGGGTATTTTTGGGCGCGGCTGTGCACGCGGCCTATTTTTGGCACACGGAGGCGCCTCGCAAAGTCTCGTGCCATTCCGAGTCCGGCGGACGAAGTTGGCCTGCCCCACCCCCCAAGGCTATAGCCCACCCGTTTTTGTGGGCTTTTACCGCTGGACGAACTTGGAGCCCCGGCCTTCGGGAGGGTATTTTTGGGCGCGGCTGTGCCCGCGGCCTGTTTTTGGCACACGGAGGCGCCTCGCAAAGTCTCGCGCCATTCCGAGTCCGGCGGACGAAGTTGGCCAGCCCCACCCACCAAGGCTATAGCCCACCCATTTTTGTGGCCTTTTTCCGCTGGACGAACTTGGCGCCCCGGCCTTCGGGCGGGTATTTTTGGGCGCGGCTTTGTCCGCGGCCTATTTTTTGCACACGGAGGCGCCTCGCAAAGTCTAGCGCCATTCTGAGTCCGGCGGACGAAGTTGGCCAGCCCCACCCCCCAAGGCTATAGCCCACCTGTTTTTGTGGCCTTTTTCCGCTGTACGAACTTGGCGCCCCGGCCTTCGGGCAGGTATTTTTAGGCGCGGCTGTGCCCGCGGCCTATTTTTGGCACACGGAGGCGCCTCGCAAAGTCTCGCGCCATTCCGAGTCCGGCGGACGAACTTCACCCGCGCCCCCCACCAAGGCTATAGCCCACCCGTTTTTGTGGCCTTTTTCCGCTGGACGAACTTGGCGCCCCGGCCTTCGGGCGTGTATTTTTGGGCGCGGCTGTGCCCGCGGCCTATTTTTGGCACACGGAGGTGCCTCGCAAAGTCTCGCGCCATTCCGAGTCCGGCGGATGAAGTTGGCCAGCCCCACCCCCCAAGGCTATAGCCCACCCATTTTTGTGGCCTTTTTCCGCTGGACGAACTTGGCGCCCCGGCCTTCGGGCAGGTATATTTGCGCGCGACTGTGCCCGCGGCCTATTTTTGGCACACGGAGGCACCTCGCAAAGTCTCGCGCCATTCCGAGTCTGGCGGACGAAGTTGGCCAGCCCCACCCCCCAAGGCTATAGCCCACCCGTTTTTGTGGCCTTTTTCCGCTGGACGAACTTGGTGCCCCGGACTTCGGGCGGGTATTTTTTGGCGAGGCTGTGCCCGCGGCCTATTTTTGGCACACGGAGGCGCCTCGCAAAGTCTCGAGCCATTCCGAGTCCGGCGAACGAAGTTGGCCAGCCCCACCCCCCAAGGCTATAGCCCACCCGTTTTTGTGGCCTTTTTCCGCTGGACGAACTTGGCGCCCCGGCCTTCGGGCGTGTATTTTTGGGCGCGGCTGTGCCCGCGGCCTAGTTTTGGCACACGGAGGTGCCTCGCAAAGTCTCGCGCCATTCCGAGTCCGGCGGATGAAGTTGGCCAGCCCCACCCCCCTAGGCTATAGCCCACCCATTTTTGTGGCCTTTTTCCGCTGGACGAACTTGGCGCCCCGGCCTTCGGGCAGGTATATTTGTGCGCGACTGTGCCCGCGGCCTATTTTTGGCACACGGAGGAGCCTCGCAAAGTCTCGCGCCATTCCGAGTCCGGCGGACGAAGTTGGCCAGGCCCACCCCCCATGGCTATAGCCCACCCGTTTTTGTGGCCTTTTTCCGCTGGATGAACTTGGTGCCCCGGACTTCGGGCGGGTATTTTTTGGCGAGGCTGTGCCCGCGGCCTATTTTTGGCACACGGAGGCGCCTCGCAAAGTCTCGCGCCATTCCGAGTCCGGCGGACGAAGTTGGCCAGCCCCACCCCCCAAGGCTATAGCCCACCCGTTTTTGTGGCCTTTTTCCGGTGGACGAACTTGGCGCCCCGGCCTTCGGGCGGGTATTTTTGGGCGCAGCTGTGTCCGTGGCCTATTTTTGGCACATGGAGGCGCCTCGCAAAGTCTCGCGCCATTCCGAGTCCGGCGGTCGATTTGGGCCAACCCCCCCCCCCAAGGCTATAGCCCACCCGTTTTTGTGGCCTTTTTCCGCTGGACGAACTTGGCGACCCGGCCTTCGGGCGGGTATTTTTGGGCGCAGCTGTGTCCGTGGCCTATTTTTGGCACATGGAGGCGCCTCGCAAAGTCTCGCGCCATTCCGAGTCCGGCGGATGAAGTTGGCCGGCCCCACCCCCCAAGGCTATAGCCCACCCGTTTTTGTGGCCTTTTTCTGCTGGACGAACTTGGCGCCCCGGCCTTCGGGCGTGTATTTTTGGGCGCGGCTGTGTCCGTGGCCTATTTTTGGCACATGGAGGCGCCTCGCAAAGTCTCGCGCCATTCCGAGTCCGGCGGACGAAGTTGGCCAGCCCCACCCCCAGGGGCCCACCCGTTTTTGTGGCCTTTTTCCGCTGGACGAACTTGGCGCCCCGGCCTTCGGGCGGGTATTTTTGGGCGCGGCTGTGCCCGCGGCCTATTTTTGGCACACGGAGGCGCCTCGCAAAGTCTCGCGCCATTCCGAGTCCGGCGGACGAAGTTGGCCAGCCCCACCCCCCAAGGCTATAGCCCAGCCGTTTTTGTGGCCTTTTCCGCTGGACGAACTTGGCGCCCCGGCCTTCGGGCGGGTATTTTTGGGCGCGGCTGTGCCCGCGGCCTATTTTTGGCACACGGAGGCGCCTCGCAAAGTCTCGCGCCATTCCGAGTCCGGCGGACGAAGTTGGCCAGCCCCACCCCCCAGGGGCCCACCCGTTTTTGTGGCCTTTTTCCGCTGGACGAACTTGGCGCCCCGGCCTTCGGGCGGGTATTTTTGGGCGAGGCTGTGCCCGCGGCCTATTTTTGGCACACGGAGGCGCCTCGCAAAGTCTCGCGCCATTCCGAGTCCGGCGAACGAAGTTCGCCAGCCCCACCCCCCAAGGCTATAGCCCACCCGTTTTTGTGGCCTTTTTCCGCTGGACGAACATGGCGCCCCGGCCTTCGGGCGGGTATTTTTGGGCACGGCTGTGCCCGCAGCCTATTTTTTGCACACGGAGGCGCCTCGCAATGTCTCGCACCATTCCGAGTCCGGCGGACGAAGTTGGCCAGCCCCACCCCCAAGGGGCCCACCCGTTTTTGTGGCCTTTTTCTGCTGGACGAACTTGGCGCCCCGGCCTTCGGGCGGGTATTTTTGGGCGCGGCTGTGCCCGCGGCCTATTTTTGGCACACGGAGGCGCCTCGCAAAGTCTTGCGCCATTCCGAGTCCGGCGGAACAAGTTGGCCAGCCCCACCCCCCAAGGCTATAGCCCACCCGTTTTTGTGGCCTTTTTCCGCTGGACGAACTTGGCGCCCCAGCCTTCGGGCGGGTATTTTTTGGCGCGGCTATGCCCGCGGCCTATTTTTGGCACACGGAGGCGCCTCGCAAAGTCTCGCGCCATTCCGAGTCCGGCGGACGAAGTTGGCCAGCCCCACCCCCTAGGGGCCCACCCGTTTTTGTGGCCTTTTTCCGCTGGACGAACTTGGCGCCCCGGCCTTCGGGCGGGTATTTTTGGGCGCGGCTGTGCCCGCGGCCTATTTTTGGCACACGGAGGCGCCTCGCAAAGTCTTGCGCCATTCCGAGTCCGGCGGAAGAAGTTGGCCAGCCCCACCCCCCAAGGCTATAGCCCACCCGTTTTTGTGGTCTTTTTCCGCTGGACGAACTTGGCGCCCCAGCCTTCGGGCGGGTATTTTTTGGCGCGGCTATGCCCGCGGCCTATTTTTGGCACACGGAGGCGCCTCGCAAAGTCTCGTGCTATTCCGAGTCCGGCGGACGAAGTTGGCCAGCCCCACCCCCCAAGGCTATAGCCCACCCATTTTTGTGGCCTTTTTCCGCTGGACGAACTTGGCGCCCCGGCCTTCGGGCAGGTATTTTTGGGCGCGACTGTGCCCGCGGCCTATTTTTGGCACACGGAGGAGCCTCGCAAAGTCTCGCGCCATTCCGAGTCCGGCGGACGAAGTTGGCCAGCCCCACCCCCAAGGCTATAGCCCACCCGTTTTTGTGGCCTTTTTCCGCTGGACGAACTTGGCGCCCCGGCCTTCGGGCGGGTTTTTTTGGCGAGGCTGTGCCCGCAGCCTATTTTTGGCACACGGAGGCGCCTCGCAAATTCTCGCGCCATTCCGAGTCCGGCGGACGAAGTTGGCCAGCCCCACCCCCTAGGGGCCCACCCGTTTTTGTGGCCTTTTTCCGCTGGACGAACTTGGCGCCCCGGCCTTCGGGCGGGTATTTTTGGGCGCGGCTGTGCCCGCGGCCTATTTTTGGCACACGGAGGCACCTCGCAAAGCCTCGCGCCATTCCGAGTCCAGCGGACGAAGTTGGCCTGCCCCACCCCCCAAGGCTATAGCCCACCCGTTTTTGTGGCCTTTTTCCGCTGGACGAACTTGGCGCCCCGGCCTTCGGGCGGGTATTTTTGGGCGCGGCTGTGCCCGCGGCCTAATTTTGGCACACGGAGGCACCTCGCAAAGTCTCGCGCCATTCCGAGTCCGGCGGACGAAGTTGGCCAGCCCCACCCCCCAAGGCTATAGCCCACCCATTTTTGTGGCCTTTTTCCGCTGGACGAACTTGGCGCCCCGGCCTTCGGGCGGGTATTTTTTGGCGAGGCTGTGCCCACAGCCTATTTTTGGCACACGGAGGCGCCTCGCAAAGTCTCGCGCCATTCCGTGTCCGGCGGACGAAGTTGGCCAGCCCCACCCCCTAGGGGCCCACCCGTTTTTGCGGCCTTTTTCCGCTGGACGAACTTGGCGCCCCGGCCTTCGGGCGGGTATTTTTGGGCGCGGCTGTGCCCGCGGCCTATTTTTGGCACACGGAGGCGCCTCGCAAAGTCTTGCGCCATTCCGAGTCCGGCGGAAGAAGTTGGCCAGCCCCACCCCCCAAGGCTATAGCCCACCCGTTTTTGTGGCCTTTTTCCGCTGGACGAACTTGGCGCCCCAGCCTTCGGGCGGGTATTTTTTGGCGCGGCTATGCCCGCGGCCTATTTTTGGCACACGGAGGCGCCTCGCAAAGTCTCGCGCTATTCCGAGTCCGGCGGACGAAGTTGGCCAGCCCCACCCCCCAAAGCTATAGCCCACCCATTTTTGTGGCCTTTTTCCGCTGGACGAACTTGGCGCCCCGGCCTTCGGGCAGGTATTTTTGGGCGCGACTGTGCCCGCGGCCTATTTTTGGCACACGGAGGAGCCTCGCAAAGTCTCGCGCCATTCCGAGTCCGGCGGACGAAGTTGGCCAGCCCCACCCCCCAAGGCTATAGCCCACCCGTTTTTGTGGCCTTTTTCCGCTGGACGAACTTGGCGCCCCGGCCTTCGGGCGGGTTTTTTTGGCGAGGCTGTGCCCGCAGCCTATTTTTGGCACACGGAGGCGCCTCGCAAATTCTCGCGCCATTCCGAGTCCGGCGGACGAAGTTGGCCAGCCCCACCCCCTAGGGGCCCACCCGTTTTTGTGGCCTTTTTCCGCTGGACGAACTTGGCGCCCCGGCCTTCGGGCGGGTATTTTTGGGCGCGGCTGTGCCCGCGGCCTATTTTTGGCACACGGAGGCACCTCGCAAAGCCTCGCGCCATTCCGAGTCCGGGCGGATTTGGTTGGCCAGCCCCACCCCCCAAGGCTATAACCCACCCATTTTTGTGGCCTTTTTCCGCTGGACGAACTTGGCGCCCGGCCTTCGGGCGGGTATTTTTGGCGAGGCTGCTGTGCCACAGCCTATTTTTGGCACACGGAGGCGCCTCGCAAAGTCTCGCGCCATTCCGTGTCCGGCGGACGAAGTTGGCCAGCCCCACCCCCTAGGGGCCCACCCGTTTTTGCGGCCTTTTTCCGCTGGACGAACTTGGCGCCCCGGCCTTCGGGCGGGTATTTTTGGGCGCGGCTGTGCCCGCGGCCTATTTTTGGCACACGGAGGCGCCTCGCAAAGTCTTGCGCCATTCCGAGTCCGGCGGAAGAAGTTGGCCAGCCCCACCCCCCAAGGCTATAGCCCACCCGTTTTTGTGGCCTTTTTCCGCTGGACGAACTTGGCGCTCCAGCCTTCGGGCGGGTATTTTTTGGCGCGGCTATGCCCGCGGCCTATTTTTGGCACACGGAGGCGCCTCGCAAAGTCTCGCGCGATTCCGAGGCCGGCGGACGCATATGGCCAGCCCCACCCCCCACCGCTAGCGCCCACCCCTTTTTGTGGCCTTTTTCCGCTGGACGAACTTGGCGCCCCGGCCTTCGGGTTGGTATTTTTGGGCGCGACTGTGCCCGCGGCCTATTTTTGGCACACGGAGGAGCCTCGCAAAGTCTCGCGCCATTCCGAGTCCGGCGGACGGTTGGCCAGCCCCACCCCCAAGCCTATAGCCCACCCGTTTTTGTGGCCTTTTTCCGCTGGACGAACTTGGCGCCCCGGCCTTCGGGCGGGTATTTTTGGGCGCGGCTGTGCCTGCGGCCTATTTTTGGCACACGGAGGCACCTCGCAAAGCCTCGCGCCATTCTGAGTCCAGCGGACGAAGTTGGCCTGCCCCACCCCCCAAGGCTATAGCCCACCCGTTTTTGTGGCCTTTTTCCGCTGGACGAACTTGGCGCCCCGGCCTTCGGGCGGGTATTTTTGGGTGCGGCTGTGCCCGCGGCCTATTTTTGGCACACGGAGGCACCTCGCAAAGTCTCGCGCCATTCCGAGTCCGGCGGACGAAGTTGGCCAGCCCCACCCCCCAAGGCTATAGCCCACCCGTTTTTGTGGCCTTTTTCCGCTGGACGAACTTGGCGCCCCGGCCTTCGGGCGGGTATTTTTTGGCGAGGCTGTGCCCGCAGCCTATTTTTGGCACACGGAGGCGCCTCGCAAAGTCTCGCGCCATTCCGTGTCCGGCGGACGAAGTTGGCCAGCCCCACCCCCTAGGGGCCCACCCGTTTTTGTGGCCTTTTTCCGGTGGACGAACTTGGCGCCCCGTCCTTCGGGCAGGTATTTTTGGGCGTGGCTGTGCCCGCGGCCTATTTTTGGCACACGGAGGTGCCTCGCAAAGTCTCGCGCCATTCCGAGTCCGGCGGACGAAGATGGCCAGCCCCACCCCCCAAGGCTATAGCCCACCCGTTTTTGTGGACTTTTTCCGCTGGACGAACTTGGCGCCCCGGCCTTCGGGCGGGTATTTTTTGGCGAGGCTGTGCCCGCAGCCTATTTTTGGCACACGGAGGCGCCTCGCAAAGTCTCGCGCCATTCCGTGTCCGGCGGACGAAGTTGGCCAGCCCCACCCCCTAGGGGCCCACCCGTTTTTGTGGCCTTTTTCCGCTGGACGAACTTGGCGCCCCGGCCTTCGGGCAGGTATTTTTGGGCGCGGCTGTGCCCGCGGCGTATTTTTGGCACACGGAGGTGCCTCGCAAAGTCTCGCGCCATTCCGAGTCCGGTGGACGAAGATGGCCAGCCCCTCCCCCCAAGGCTATAGCCCACCTGTTTTTGTGGCCTTTTTCCGCTGGACGAACTTGGCGCCCCGGCCTTCGGGCGGGTATTTTTGGGCACGGCTGTGCCGGCGGCCTATTTTTGGCGCACGGAGGCGCCTCGCAAAGTCTCGCGCCATTCCGAGTCCAGCGGACGAAGTTGGCCAGCCCAACCCCCCAAGGCTATAGCCCACCCATTTTTGGGGCCTTTTTCCGCTGGACGAACTTGGCGCCCCGGCCTTCGGGAGGGTATTTTTGGGCGCGGCTGTGCCCGCGGCGTATTTTTGGCACACGGAGGTGCCTCGCTAAGTCTCGCGCCATTCCGAGTCCGGCGGACGAAGTTGGCCAGCCCCACCCCCTAGGGGCCCACCCGTTTTTGTGGCCTTTTTCCGCTGGACGAACTTGGCGCCCCGTCCTTCGGGCAGGTATTTTTGGGCGCGGCTGTGCCCGCGGCCTATTTTTGGCACACGGAGGTGCCTCGCAAAGTCTCGCGCCATTCCGAGTCCGGCGGACGAAGATGGCCAGCCCCACCCCTCAAGGCTATAGCCCACCCGTTTTTGTGGCCTTTTTCCGCTGGACGAACTTGGCGCCCCGGCCTTCGGGCGGGTATTTTTGGGCGCGGCTGTGCCCGCGGCCTATTTTTGGCACACGGAGGCGCCTCGCAAAGTCTCGCGCCATTCCGAGTCCGGCGGACGAAGTTGGCCAGCCCCACCCCCCAAGGCTATAGCCCACCCGTTTTTGTGGCCTTTTTCCGCTGGACGAACTTGGCGCCCCGGCCTTCGGGCGGGTATTTTTGGGTGCGGCTGTGCCCGCGGCCTATTTTTGTCACACGGAGGCGCCTCGCAAAGTCTCGCGCCATTCCGAGTCCGGCGGATGAAGTTGGCCAGCCCCACCCCCAAGGCTATAGCCCACCCGTTTTTGTGGCCTTTTTCCGCTGGACGAACATGGCGCCCGGCCTTCGGGCGGGTATTTATGGGCGGCTGTGCCCGCTGACCTATTTTTGGCACACGGAGGTGCCTCACAAAAGTCTCGCGCCATTCCGAGTCCGGCGGCGGACGAGTTGGCCAGCCCCACACCCCAAGGCTATAGCCCACCTTGTTTTGTGGCCTTTTTCCGCTGGCTATGGCGCCCGGCCTTCGGGTGGTTATTTTGGGCGCGGCTGTGCTGTGCGGGGCCTATTTTTGGCACACGGAGGTCCCTCGCAAAGTCTCGCGCCATTCCGAGTCCGGCGGACGTTTGGCCAGCCCCCCCCCCCAAGGCTATAGCCCACCCGTTTTTGTGGCCTTTTTCCGCTGGACGAACTTGGCGCCCCGGCCTTCGGTGGGTATTTTTGGGCGCGGCTGTGCCCCCGGCCAAATTTTTGCACACGGAGGCGCCTCGCAGTCTCGGAGCATTCCGAGTCCGGCGGGAGGCTGGCCAGCCCCACACCCCAAGGCTATAGCCCACCCGCTTTTGTGGCCTTTTTCCGCTGGACGAACATGGCGCGGGCCTTCGGGCGGGTATTTTGGGCGCGACTGTGCCCGCGGCCTATTTTTGGCACACGGAGGCGCCTTGCAAAGTCTCGCGCCATTCCGAGTCCGGCGGACGGTTGGCCAGCCCCACCCCCAAGGCTATAGCCCACCCGTTTTGTGGCCTTTTCCGCTGACGAATTTGGCGCCCGGCCTCGGCGGGTATTTTGGGCGCGGCTGTGCCCGCAGGCCATTTTTTTGGCACACGGAGGCGCCTGCAAAGTCTCGCGCCATTCCGAGTCCGCGGACGGTTGGCCAGCCCCACCCCTAGGGCCCACCCGTTTTTGTGGCCTTTTTCCGCTGGAACGAACTTGGCGCCCTGCCTTCGGGCAGGTATTTTGGGCGCGGCTGTGCCCAAGGCCTATTTTTGCACACGGAGGCGCTCGCAAAGTCTCGCGCCATTCCGAGTCCGGCGGACGGATGGCCAGCCCCACCCCCCAAGGCTATAGCCCACCTGTTTTGTGGCCTTTTTCCGCTGGACTAACTTGGCGCCCGGCCTTCGGACGGTATTTTGGGCGCGGCTGTGCCCGCAGCCTATTTTTGGTGACACGGAGGCGCTCGCAAAGTCTCGCGCCATTCCGAGTCCGCGGACGGAGTTGGCCAGCCAGCACCCACCAAGGCTATAGCCCACCTGCTTTTGTGGCCTTTTCCCGCAGGACGGTCTTGGCGCCCGGCCTTGGCGGGTATTTTGGCGAGGCTGTGCCCGCAGCCTATTTTTGCACACACGGAGGCGCTCGCAAAGTCTCGCGCCATTCTGTCCGCGGACGGTTGGCCAGCCCCACCCCCCAAGGCTAGGCCCACCCGTTTTGTGGCCTTTTTCCGCTGGACGAACTTGGCGCCCGATCTTCAGCGGGTATTTTTAAGCGGCTGTGCCTCAGGCCCATTTTTGGCAGCACGGAGGCGCTCGCAAAGTCTCGCGCCATTCGAGTCCGGTGGACGAAGATGGCCAGCCCCACCCTCAAGGCTATAGCCCACCCGTTTTTGTGGCCTTTTTCCGCTGGATCGACTTGGCGCCCGGCCTTCGGGCGGGTATTTTTGGACGGAGCGGCAGTGCAAGGCCTATATTTTTTTAACACGGAGGCGCATCCGCTTTTGTGGCCTTTTAAAGTCTCGCCATTCCGAGTCCGGCGGCTGATTGGCCAGCTCCCACCCCCCAAGGCTATAGCCCACCCGCTTTTGTGGCCTTTTCCGCTGGACGAACTTGGCGCCCCGCCTTCGGGTGGTATTTTTTAAGCGCGGCTGTGCCCGCTGCCCATTTTTGGCACACGGAGGCGCCTCGCAAAGTCTCAAGGCCATTCAAGTCCGCGGACGGTTGGCCAGCCTCTAATACCCCCAAGGCTATAGCCCACCCGTTTTGTGGCCTTTTTCCGCTTTGACGAACTTGGCGCCCGGCCACGGGCGGGTATTTTTGCTGGGCTGTGCCCAAGGCCTATTTTTTTGGCACACGGAGGTGCCTCGCAGTCTCGCGCCATTCCCGAGTCCAGCCGGACCCGAGGTTGGCCAGCCCACCCCAAGGCTATAGCCACCCGTTTTTGTGGCCTTTCCATTTGGGCGAACTTGGCGCCCATCCCTCGGTGAGTTTTTTGCGAGCTGCAGCCCGCAGCTGGTTTTTGCACACGGAGCGCCTCGCGAAATTTCGCGCCATTCCAGTCCGCGGACAATGTGGCCAGCCCCACCACCCCCCAGGGCCCACCCGCTTGTGGCCTTTTCGCTGGACGGTCTTGGCGCCTGCCTGGTAGAGTTTTGACGGCGGCTGTGCCCTGCATGTGGCCTATTTTTTGGTTAACATGGAGGTGCTCAAAGTCTCTCAAGGCTATTCGAGTCTCAAGTGAATAGTTGGCCCCACCCCCAAGGCTATAGCCCAATCTCGCTTTGTGGCCTTTTTCCGCTGGACGAACTTGGCGCCCGGCCTTCGGGCGGGTATTTTTGTGCGTGGCTGTGCCCGCAGCCTATTTTTGGCACACGGAGGTGCCTCGCAAAGTCTCGCGCCATTCCGAGTCCGGCGGACGAGTTGGCCAGCAGCCCACCCCAAGGCTAGGGGCCCACCCGCTTTTGTGGCCTTTTTCCGCTGGACGAACTTGGCGCCCGGCCTTCGGGCGGGTATTTTGGGCGCGGCTGTGCCTGCGCGCCTATTTTTGGCACACGGAGGTGCCTCGCAAAGTCTCGCGCCATTCCGAGTCCGGCGGACGGTTGGCCAGCCCCCCCCAAGGCTATAGCCCACCGTTTTGTGGCCTTTTTCCGGCTGTACGACCTTGGCGCCCGGCCCTTCGGGCGGTTATTTTTGGGCGGGGCTGTGCCGCGGCCTATTTTTGGCACACGGAGGCGCCTCGCAAAGTCTCGCGCCATTCCGAGTCCGGCGGACGAAGTTGGCCAACCCCACCCCCAAGGCTATAGCCCATCCGTTTTTGTGGCCTTTTTCCGCTGGACGAACTTGGCGCCCGGCCTTCGGGCGGGTATTTTGGCGCGGCTGTGCCTGCGGCCTATTTTTGGCACACGGAGGTGCCTCGCAAAGTCTCGCGCCATTCCGAGTCCGGCGGACGGTTGGCCAGCCCCACCCCCAAGGCTATAGCCCACCCATTT